>PVLC010011090.1:0-48266 GCA_004027655.1 Graphiurus murinus
TTTTGAATTAATGAGTATCAATGAGTGGAGCAAGATTGAAAGATAACTACTAGAGATGAACACATATCTCTCACTAAGAATCTAAGTTTTGCTTCTCACTTAGAGTTTCAGACAAATCTTTGCTTTTTCTTAGCAATTGTACTCCTATGCTGGATTAATTATCTGTCTCCACCCACCTCCCCTGTTACCTTAATTTGGATGATAATCCAAATCAAAAATAAAAAAACACAGGATAATCCAAATAAAAAATTCTTTAATAGCCTGTCTAGTGTCAAATAAATTCTGATGAAAATTCTGACAAGTCTCTGGAAGGTTAGTAAAGATATATTATCTGTCTACCTAGCTTTTCTTTGGCTCGCGTGCTGCTGCTTTCCACTTCTTTCCCTTTCAAATCCACATTAGCACAATGGAGTAACCCAATAGAAAGTTAAGTCTGAAAGTCTGAATCAGAAATTTTCTTTTAAAACCAAATTTTAAACACAATTTAACTCCTTCCTTCCTCTTGACTCTCAGAATCAGTTTTTGTTTCTGTTTTTGCATGATCACACATCCTTCCTCCAAACAAGGTGCCTCCAGGTACTTACTTGGAAAGATCTAGCTGTTTTGAAACTTAGATTCAATTTAAGTAGTGTTTATAAATGTTTATAATATGCAATCAAGTTTTATATACTTAGCCTTCTTGGATTTTTCTATTAAACCCTGAGTATTGTTTTTCTTATTTATAGATAAAGAAACAAGGCCTACAAACTTTAAGAAAATGCTGGTATTAGTTAAAAGGTTATTTATATTGGAAAAAATGTATTATTGGCTATACACAATGGAAGCCCATGCTGGCTTAAGTGAAAGTTGGGATTTATTGGAAGGATAATGGGGCTTTTCTTATGAGTTTAAGGAGTCAGACCCAGGAAAGATGGGAAAAAGGTCATTTTCAGAGAACTCAGCTCCAGTTCATGGCCCTTCCCCATTGCTCTCGTAACTGGGACAAATCCCCAAGAGTCTGTGTTAATCAGTTCAAATTCTCAAAAAAGGGAACTGGATTGGCCCAATAATTTATGGCCAGGAGGTCATAGAAAAAGCATAGTTACCATGGACTCAACATTGTCATTGTGGTAAATTTTCTCAGTGACAAGTGGTCTAATGGATACTAGAATGAATGTCCCCTGTTGTCACACAATAGTATAGCAAAGGGAGAATTTGAATATGTGGTTCACTCTAAAGTACCACAACGTGGCATATGACCAAGACAATCTTCTTTTCTTTTCACCCTCCTTATTCACACCTTATGTGTTCCCTATACAGGGCCCTGATCCTTCTGTTGGGGCATATTTCCTGGATTCTGACACATATTGGCTACTCTCTGTTCTATGGTTTCTGTGTCATGTGGCCTGACTTATTCTGCTCATGTATGTCACATCTCTGGCTCATATACTTTGGCTATGACTCAGAGTATAGGAGCGGGGGGGGGGGGGGGCTCATTGTCTTGTCTCTTCTTTTCCCTGTCTGGTAAACAAGCATTGCTGATGCATGCCAAGCACTTGCCATGAACACTGCTGAGAGCTCTAAATCTCATCTAACTTTTCTGGCAATTCTGGTATTGTCTATTTTTCATTTCCCACCATTTTATTATGAAAATACATGTTTAAGTGAAAAGTTGAAAGAATTATGCAATGAAAACCCATGTACTCACCAGGTAGTTTTTGTAATTAGTATTTTACTAGAGTTGCTTTATCATAACTCAGTCCATTCAATTCATTTTTTTTTTTTTTTTGCAGTACTGGGGATTGAACTCAGGGGCATTCTACCTCAGAGCTATACCCCCAGCCCTAATTTTTTTTTTTATTCTCACTAGGTTGCGGAGTGCCTCACTAGGTAGCTGAGGCTGGCCGAGAACCCGGATCCTCCGGTCTCAGCCTCCCAAATGCTGGGATTACAAGCGTGCGCCACCACGCCTGGCCATTCGATTCATTTTTGAGTTTTATTTATTTTTTTGCAAAGTTGCTATTTCTAACTTTTATTTTTGTAAAAGTGAAACTGAAACATGGACACATCTGACATGACTTCCCAAGGTAACTCATGAGGAGGTGATGGAGTTGGGATTGAATTCTGTCAGTTTGACTCTGCAAATCACCTTCTTAACCACCAGATATTTCTGTCTCCTCTGGAAAGGAAGAGGGAAAGATACACTCCAGGCCAGGTAGCGCAAAGCAGTGGCCAACATCCAGGTCACCTGATCCTCCAGCTCCCACATTTCCATTGCATCACGTTACCTTCCAAGTAGAAGTAGTCTTTCCTCACTCGCCAGGGTTTGGTAACTTCCAACCTACCACAGATCTCTGGAAAATCTGATTTTTGACACAGATTATTTTATGAAGCCAACACACTTTTTCTTTCTTCTCCACATTTTTAACGAATTTATGAAAATTTCAGGTTGGGAAATTACTCTTATACATAACTTTTTACAATGTTTCGAGGACTTTCACATATATTACCTTATTTGAACTTCATGAGTAGCAGCAGATCTGCAAGATAGGTGGCTGGGTATCTTAGCCACATGGAACAACTGGAAACCTGAGGCTTGCAGAAGAAAAGTGAGGAACTCAAAATTATATGATGCCAAGGCCAAGGTTGGGCCTTGGTTAAAAATGCGCCCCTTTCAAGTGTCAGTAGACAATGGAGGCTTGTGGAACTCTTCAAATATAAATTAGTAAAATTAAACTGGGAGAACTGAGATAGGGGATCAGAGATATCTGGATCCTTTGTGGGGTAGCTTCGTGAGCCAGGTCTGGGCTCTAGAGCCACTGCCTGGTGTGGCCTTGGACAACTCTTTTCTATGCCTCTGTTTCTCCATCTGCAAAATGGGGGTGATTGCAGCACTCCCTCACAGTGCAATGTGAAGATGAAATGAGGTGTTGCAGGTGGAGGGTTTGGTGCTCAGTCTTAGTCACCAAAATGCATCATTTCGCTTCTCCTGCTTCTTTCCCAGGGCTCTTCTCCTTTGTGTTAAATGGGTCCCTCTGACATCTATTGCTATAGTTTCATCATCTTCTGAGTGTTTTCTCAGAAACTGTTAGGAGGAGATTGTGGACAGCAGCTTTTGTGATATGACATTTTGTTATTCTAGAAAAGATGTGGAATCTGCTCAAGAATTTCCATCTAAGAAGCTGTAAATAGCCTATGTCCTTTTGATGTTGCACTAGCATGTTTAATTAGTTATGATTATAAGCACATGATATTTAGTATAGAGAACTCTGTATGAACAATAATCCAATCCAGGAGGTTCAGAAGAAGTAGAAGGATGAGGACAGAAGAGGTTAATGTGCTATGGAGACCGTTTTCTTGGCATGCACAGCAAATACTGAAATATAGCCCTCCCAGCCAATGAGGCATTTAAACAGATAAAAAATCTATTAAAGAGGATTTCAACAGGGTGTGCTCACCTGGGTAGATTGCATGTCATCCTTGCAGCAGTTCCTGAGCTCCTCGCACTCCACTCCCCTGCTACCAGGAATTATCTGCAGCAGAATCACTGCAACGTTTATTAAAATGCAGATTCCTGGATTTACTGAATCTGGAAGTTTTGCAAAAGATTTTTGGGTATACTGCTATTTGAGAAACATGATCATCGTCTGCATAATTCTGCAAGGTTCAAAACACCAATTTTAAGGATTTAATTTAAAAGAAATGCAAATTTTGGTTTGAATGGCTGTCAATTCTAGGCTTCTGAAATCAGTCAGGGTCAGCCTTCAAGGCCTATCCTGTGAAGAAGAGGACTATTTCCTGTAACTACATCCCAAAGTAGGGAAGATGGGTCCCCAGGGACATAGTTGCCTTTGAGGAGAATCAGAGTAGGAAATACTCAACCTCCAAGAGTTGAGACCCTGACAAGCTAGAGATCACCTTGTTATGACAGCTGGCTAACATCTTGTTGTACACTCACTGGAAAATGCTTCTTGAGTATTCAATTTCAGGGGGCTGTTTTATTTGCATTAATCTTGTGAAAGTAATATCACGTATATCCCCATTATGGAGATGAGGTCACCGAGGCTTAGAAAAGTTAGATAACTTTCCCAAGATTGTATGAGTGATTGAGAGAATGAGAATGAATTACAAGGTTGTGCTTGGAATCAGGGGTTGGAAAGCTATCTGGCACACTGCCTGTTTTGGTATGGACTGCAAGCTAAGAACCATTTATATATTTTTTAATTGTTGGAAAAATATCAAAATGAGAATATTTCATGACAAGTGAAAATTATCTGAAATTCAAATTTCAATGTCCATAAATAAATATTCGTTGGAACACAGCCATATCCGTTCATTTGTGCATTGTCTATGGCTGTTTTCACACTACAGCAGCAGAGCTGAGGAGTTGTGACAGTGACCTTACGCTCCTCCAAAAAGTCTAAAATATCTGCTAAATGACCCTTTCCAGAAAAACAAATTGTACTGATCCCAGCTTTAAACCACTATGACAGTGTTCCCCAAGTTTCAATCATTTGAGTATACCCCTTCATGATTCTTGCCACTTTCTCATACCATCTGGAGCATTATCTGCATAGCATTTTTCTTTAGATTAATTAATTTTCCTTAAATACATTTATTTCGTAAAAAAACCAAAATGCAAGTGCAAATCAGTACCAATTGCAAGAAGTAGAGGACAACTGTAAAAACAAATGCAGTACACACAAAACGGTATACTAGATTTCAGCTAAATATCTGAAACAGGCAATATTGGTGATCTTTGCATTTTCCTATAAATTCCTCCACCATTTTTTGTGTGTAAATTGTCTGGCTTTCAATGGTAAACCTGCATAATTTTTGGAGGGCTACTCTCAGTCTGTTGGAATTCCCCTTGTGAACAAACAATAGGTTAGAGAAGCTTGGGAATGTATGTCCCCAGCAGACAGCCATAATCAATAAATTATGTGTATGGAAGTATCAATACCCCAGTCCCTTCCCCCTTATTTGGAACAATTTGGGGGGGGTATGTGTTTTACCCCATTTCCAAAAGCATCCCTAGCTGAATAACACTTTTCTCAGTGGTCACCTCACATTCCTCTTCTTGTATTATGCTCTCCCACCTACCCCTGCACCTGCACCTGCCAAATTAGCTATGTCATTTAACACTTGTCTCAGGATCTGCCTCCTGGGGGCCCAACTAAGACAATAGTGTTTCTTTCCAGAGACTGTGAACCTGAGATCTGTGTTTCTTTACTATAAAGGAGGGTTTAGCACATAACATGAAGGCTTCCAAAGATAAGCTAGTCCCTGTGCAAGTCATTTTCATCAATGTAAACAGCAATGATTAAAATAGAAAATGAAGAGAATACACTTTCCACCACATTGTTTGATAGTACTTAATGTTAGCCATCTATTACCTAACACCATATTCTTTCTCCACTGGTAAAAGAACCACACGTGAGAAACTGCTGTTTTACCATATTGGTTATCAAAGAGTGGTGCCTGGACCAGCAACATCAGCACCTGTGAACTTACGAGAAATTGAACCAACCTAGGTGTCTGTCAACTTATGAATGGATAAAGAAAATATGGTATATATACACACACAATGGAATTTTACTCAGCCGTAAAGAAGAACAAAATTAGGTCATTTGCAGGAAAATGGAACTAGAGAATATTATGCTAGGTGAGATCAGCCAGTCTCAGAAAGTCAAAGGTTATATGGTTTCTCTCATGTATGTAAGCTAGAGAGAAAACAGGAAACATAAGGGAGTTTGGAGAAATGAGGAGGGATACAGTAGAATAGGGATTGGGGGAGTGGTGGGAAGTGAAAAGGGGAGGATTGAGGAAGGTATAGAATGGACATAGCTTACGTAGTGCTATGTCCATATACACAGGTGACATTCCACTAGCAATCTCACTAACATATACAGGGAGGGGTGGGGGAGCAGGGTGGGCTGCAGAAGGAAATACACTGAGTGTAGTGTTGGCATCACTTCAGCCCTCCTTATAATTACAATGCACCAATAAACTAAGCTCACTAAATCAGAAAGCTATAGCCGGGCGTGGTGGCGCCCCTTGTAATCCCAGTACTAGGGGATCCGGGTTCCTGGCCAGCCTCAGCTACTTAGTAAGGCTCTCTGCAACTTAATGAGACCCTGTTTCAAAATAAAGAATTAAAAACAGGGCTGGGGATGTAGCTTGGAGGTAGAATGCTCCTAGGTTAAAAAAAAAAAAAAAAGCAAGCTGGGAGTTGGGTCCAGCATTCTTGTTTTAACAAGGCTCCAGGTGATTCTTACTCATGCTTAAACTTGAGAACCACCATTCTTCAATAAACAAACAACCAAAATATTATTTAGTTCTGTTCTCACTGCATTCCTGGATTTCATCAGAATTCAGAACCATCCATGACTTGCTTCCCCTTCAGATGTGACTGACTGATGGTTTAGTAGCCTCTGCCTGAGCCTCTGGGGAGGCTGATCCTTGCCTAGCTACCCAGGTCAACACTGGAACAGCTTTGGTGATTGGAATTAGAACAAGTCTCAAACTTCTCTTGAGACCTCCACCCATCTCTCCTTTGAAGTCACAGTGACATGGCTGAGTCCTTCCTAGTTATCAAATAACACTTTCACATGATGCCATGTCATTCACTCAACAAGTGCTTGCTGATCTAGTACGTGATCATTCTCCAGGAAAAAGAAACAGTCATTGTCTCTGAGGAAAAAGAAACAGTAATGAATCTGTGGTCAAATATGGTCAAACTATCACAGAAGTTCATGAATGAATGACTCAGAATGTTCTCTTTTTTCTTCATGAAATTCCCAGATTCATACATACTTGGATCTGGTTTCTTATAACCTCACCATTCTCATCACATTCTTTGGGTGTGTGGAGGGGGGAATCTCTGCCTTTAAAAAGTTCTGATTTCTAGAGATTCTCTAGGTACCTTCCATTCAATGATACATGAAATTGAAGATTAGATTTCTTTTTTGTTTTTTCTGTAATTTTTTCTTTCCCCCAAGAGGTAAACTGGGTATGCCTATTAAATATTATTCCATTAGTTATGAGCAGACTGTTTTAAGTATGATTTTTTTTTTAACAAAGGCACTAAAATTCCCAGCTGAGAAATGTTTATTTACCCAGGAAGAACATTTTCCTTAGTTATTTTGAAGAAAAGTTAAATGGCATTTTGCATCTCAATTGAGTATATCAGTACAGTGGTGCCTCAAGTGTAATGGAATTGGCTTCTGTATGGATTTACAGTTATGGAAACGGACTGGTTACAGGTATTCTGTTCAGGACTAAATCTTTCTAGATCACTTAGCTTAAGTGGCATTTTGACTGCTAGCCCTAAGAGGATCCAGTTCCTGGAACACAGACTTTTTGTTGTTGTTTTTGTTGTTGTTAAGTGAGCTGTTACCATTTTTACCTGTACACTGCAACAGATGTCTAGACAAACAAGTAATATTTAAGACTATTTACAGAAGGAAATTCTTTTAAAGAGCATGTATCAACTTATTGAGGTTTAAAAGAAATTGCCAAGACAGCATCCTACAAATTCTGAATGTTTTCCAAAAAACAAAGTCCAAGTAAATGGCAAAGAGAGTTTTCCTTCCATTTAATGAGAATTTACACCATTGCCATTTTTCAAATGACTCTGTAATTTTTTTTTTCACAAGAAAGGTGAGAATTTGCACTACTAGGAAATCACAATCAACATGGAATTTTTGAAACTGTTCTTAGGTTGTCTGTTTGTGTGCTTCTTCTAGTGGGCTCGTGTGTTTTGGTACTAACAGCTGGTAGTAGGTTAGGACAGGGAGACGATGAGGTCAATGGCAAGCATTAATTCTTATCAAATATCTGCACTTATTTATGTTTTACTACTAGGTAAAGTCTGTTTGAGACAGTGTATAAATTTCTTTTTAACTTTTGGAAAACTAATTACTTGAAGTATTTCCCCGTGTTCATGCTGCCCAGGGCTCTCTGTCCCTTTCCATTCTACAGCTGTGGAAATTGAGACTGAGATTAGTGAATAGACACAATTAAGAATAGGAACAGTGAGTTAGTCATGGATCCAGGCTGAGAACGCAGGTCCAGAAGCTCCTTTGTTCACTGCTCCTTCCCTTATGTCAGCCTCTCACCTTTGGTTTCACTATTCAGGTAAATAATGCTTTACTTATTCCTGTCACTTGTCCAAAACAAAGGTATCGGACTATGCCCTACGATGTAGAAATTTAACCCACATAGGCATATTCAGTAAAGAAACATGGTCAATCCAAGCATAGTTATGCATAAATATCTGCCCATCCAGCCCAAACCAAACAAAGTGCAGCAAAGCAAGGTTGGGTTATGACATAGCTGCAGTTCGACAGATGTTGGCATCATACCAAACTACATCAATCTTTCATTCCAGTAGCTGAGGGTTATTTACAGGTGAATCCCGTGTGCACACTTCTTATAACAGAGATGCAACTACACACCTTCTGTTAACCATTAACAACTGTTCCCACTGCAGTATTTCAGACTTTTCTGAATAAATAAAACAAAACAACAACAAAATCACTGAAAATGATTGGGCACATGTACCTTTTGGTCTTACCCTTGAGTTATTTAAAACATTTAAGACAGAAAATTGAGGGTTTGAATCAGCATTGGGTGGCATAATCAAGATGATCTCTTTTTCTCTTCTTAATTCTCTGTGTATGTGCGTGTGTGTGTGTGTGTGTGTGTGTGTGTGTGTGTGTGTGTGGTACTGGAGATTGAACCCAGGGGTGTTCTGACTCTGAGCTTCACCCTCAGCCCATCTTATTTATTATTTTGAAGCAGAGTCTCACTAAGTTGCTGAGGTTCTAGCTAAGTTGCTGAGGCTAACCTCCAACCTGTGATCCTATCTCAGTCTCCCAAGTACTGGGATTACAGGCATGGGCCACTATGCCAGGCCTCTTAATTCTTTTAAGGAAAGGTCAGAGACTGAATATATCCATCAGAGAAAAGAAGCTCAGAGGACCGATAGATTGTATGCTGCTCCAGTTTTATGACAGATGCAGTGTCTCAAGTAACTGCAGTGGCTTGAGCTTGTCATGGTCCTCAGGGAAGAGTGAGCCATTCATTTGTTCCTCAGTGGGAGAAGGGGCCTTTGACTCCTTCCCTCCACCAGCCCTTTTCCAAGACTTGCCAGGTTGTAGTTATCAGGGCTGTTTCCCTCAAGGAGACTTGTATGGAGGATATAGTTTCTTGTTCCTTAGGCCAGGTGATGGGATACAGCATAACTGCCATTAACACCCCCCTACACACACACATACATATACACACACACACAAATATACTCCAAAGCAGGTCTTATTGCATTTCCCATTTTAAATTGGCACAACTTTAAGAAATGACACAAATTGTACATAAGCACAAGAGATCCACTGGGTCATTTTTGTTTATAACTAATTAGGTAGTTAATTAAAGTTTGCTAAGAAGCCAGAAATATAAGTGTGCGAGATAAAAGCACGGTTATCTCCCACACCCCCTCATTATTTGCAGTCTTTCCCACAGGAGATGTTATTGCAGCCGCAGTGCTGATTAGTTCCCCCTGGTGAATGCCATAGAAAATAGTGGACCACAATTAATCAAATCAGAATAGGTACTAATCACCAACTTCTACTTTGCTACTACTCCTTTCCCTCTGACAAAATGTATGCCATCTCACTGGTTTGTGAAGTGACAATCATTTTAAATTTCGATAAGCAAAATGTAGCAGTGTATATTGCCATAAATACATAAAGGTTTCTTTGAGCTGTATCATTTTCAAGTGACGTTTCAATGAGATGAACTTCTAGTTTTTAATTGGTTTCCTTCCTTCTAATCTGTGTACCAAGCCAATATTGATTTTCTTTTATATTACTTGGGATTCTTTTTGGTTGCAAATAATGGCTAAGAACTCAACTCAAACTGACTTTAGGAGGAAAAAAAAGAGAGTTTGTTGGCTCACATAATTGGGAAGTGAAGTGTAAAACTGGATCCTAAGCTTCCAATTATATAATCAGGACATTAACATTCTTTGTGCGGCGACTCTTCATTTGGGTTAGTGTCATTCTCAGGCAAGCTTTCCCATCAGGTGCCAACGATGGCCACCAGCAGCTTCAAACTGTTTCACAATGCCAGGGGAAAGAGACGCTCTTTCTAGCAAGAATCTCAAGGCTGGCTTTTATTGGTTGAGCAAATGAGTTGATGAAGCCTATGGCCAGGAATGGACTGCTTGGATTGTCCAGCCCCACTGATGTGCTCATCATTGGAGCTGGGCATTGAGGCAGGGAACAGGAGGTTCCTCAAAGGCACAGTTCCTAGGGGAAGATGGCATAGATATTCAGTGTAAAGTTACAGCAAATGCCCATTTGCATCCACAGACTCCTTTGCTGCAGTGGGAGGGAGTGTGGTGTAATGGCAGGAGCAGTTTAAGCAAGATGAAGTTTAAGCATTGAAATTCACATCCCTGGGTTCTATCCCCGGGTCGGTCTAGTGCTAGCTGTATGACTTTGGCAAGTCAGTTAACCTCTCTGACCTTAGTTCCCTGAACTGTAGAACAGAGATAATATTCAGAGGTTAGAGAAGGAGGAAAAAGACAATGCCTGGCAAACTCTACCACTTATAGTAAAGAGCAATGAACTTAAATGAAATGGTTTAGACTACTTTTTAATGACAATTTTGTATTCTGGGATGCCATATATTAATTCTCAGTGAGAAAGTCACAAACTCCCAAGCCTCAGTTTCCACATTAAAAAAAAAAATGAACAACTTAGTGGACTCCACAAATATTTATGGAAACAATACAATCTGCCAAGCCTTTTTCTAGACCCTAAGGATGTAACAGCCATCAAGAGTGTCCTAGGCCCTCTTGAAGCACAATGTTAATGAAGGAGACAGGTCACAAATACAGAAACAGTTGATTAGACATATGTACTAGGATGAAAAAATAGAGCAAATAAGGAAGATGGAAATTTTTAGAATATGAGGGCCTGCCTGAGATTTTAGTTAGTTGGTAAAAGGAAGTGACATTCGAGCAGCATCCTAAAGGAAGTAGTGAGGGAATGGTAGCGTCTGTGTGACAGCATGGCAGGAAGGGGAGGCAAGTGCAAGGACCCTGATGAGTCCACCTTCATGGTTAAAGAAAGTAGTGACATCAGTGTGCAAGTGGGCAGTGAGGAGGGGTGTGTGTGGCTAAAGTAGAGATTGAGGAGGACAAGTCATGTGGGGGCTGGTTGGCCATGATGAGAAGTCTGGATTTTAATCTAAGTGTGCAAGAAGCCACTAAAATCTTATGCAGACAAGAAATGATCAGACATCTATTTTTTAAATCTTTTTCTGGCTACTGAAGGGAGAGTAGCTGATAATGGGTGAGCAGAAGACCTCCTAGGGGGATGTGCAGTGTTCCAGGGACAGGAGATGGTGGCCTAGGCTAAAGTGTGCTGGTTCTGGAGGGAACGAGAAAGGTAGGATTGAGGAGTCACTTTCAGGCTGGACAGAATGAGTGTGTTGATGGTTTGGCCTGGTAACTGGGCAAACGGTGGGGTCATCGACCAAGATGGAGAACCCTGGGGGAGGAGCAGGCTTCATGCTGGAGGTGGGAAAAGAAGAGTTCAGTTTGAAATGCTTTTTCTTTTTTCTTTTCCTTGCAGTACTGGGGATTGAACTCAGAGGCATTCTACCTCCGAGCTACACCCCCAGCCCTATTTTTTATTCTTTATTTTGAAACCGGGTCTCACTAAATTGCGGAGGGCCTCACTAGGTAGTTGAGGCTGGCCACGAACCCAGATCCTCTGGTCTCAGCCTCCCAAATGCTGGGATTACAAGGGTGCGCCACCATTTCCAGCTTTGAAATGCTATTTAATCACCCAACTCGAGATATCAGGTGAGCAATCTGAGTCTGGGAAAGGCTCTGGGCTAGAGACTTTGGGAGTCTTCAGTGGATAGGCTATACTTTAAGCCACTAAATGAATGGGATCAACTCAGAAATGATTTTAGAGAGAGGAGGAAAGAGAATAAAGCCTTGTCAGTTCAATAATCAGGGCTTTTGTACTAGTGTATTTCAAATAGAATGTTATTCTGAATTTGATATATAAGATAGACAAATGTTGACAAAGCTACTTTGCTTGAGGTCTGGGTAGGGAACTTAGAGTCCTGCAGACTGAGCCTTCTACTCACCTGCCACAACCCCAGAAATTCCCAAAGAAGCTTATGTTATGCTTAGAGGCCCTAAAAACAAACATGAAAAATATGGAGCATGCCCTGCGTTCTTTCCAGCTCTGGTTATGGGCCATTCATTTTCCTCCTGGCTGCAGGCATCACGTATGTGGTCCTCCTTGGCCAGGGGATTTAATGGCCCATGCTGGGGTTCATGGTTGTGTTATATGGATAACCAGATTTAGAGTTTCTTCTTGGTAAGATCCAATTAGCAAACTATCAGATGGAATTATAGACTTTGAGGGCTGGAAATGAACCCAGAGATTAACCCTTCCAATCTCTTCCATTTACTGAGAACTGAATGGTGATGCTCAGAAGGAAAAGGGGCTTAGTCAAGATAGCTCTGGGAGGGACAGCTGGGCTTTGCCCCTGCATTCACTGATTTGCCATGTTGCAGAGAAAATGTGATGGACAATGTAGAGATTTTTTTGCAAAAAAAATGAAAAAGGAAGAAAGAAAGAAAGAAAGAAAGAAAGAAAGAAAGAAAGAAAGAAGGGAGGGAGGGAGGGAGGGAAGAAAGGAGGGAAGGAAGGAAGGAAGGAAGGAAGGAAGGAAGGAAGGAAGGAAGGAAGGAAGGGAGAAAACGCACTGCGTAGTTAATTAAGAGAGCCAATTTTGAGCCGGGCGTGGTGGCGCACGCTTGTAATCCCAGCATTCGGGAGGCTGAGATCGGAGGATCCGGGTTTGCGGTCAGCCTCAGCTACCTAGTGAAGCACTCCGCAACTTAGTGAGACTCGGTTTCAAAATAAGGAATTAAAAATAGGGCTGGGGGTATAGCTCGAAGGTAGAATGCCCCTGAGTTCAATCCCCAGTTCCACCAAAAAAAAAAAAAAAAAAGAGAGCCAATTTTGTTAATTTTGTTGAGATCATTGAGTGCCTGCCCAGTAAGGGGTGTGAGGTCCTATGAGGGTCTATGCTACTTTCCTTAGCCATGAGAGTGACTCTCACTCAGGGCCCTCTCACTGGCCTCCTCTCCCTGCGATGCTTCCACACAGATGCTACCACTCTCTCATTTCCTCAGGGCTGCCCCTCAAATGTCACCTCCTCTCACCACCTAACTAAAATCTCAGGCTTTCAGTAATTTGAAGATTAACTCTCCTTCAACTGTGATTTCTTAGTCTGAGGTTGCTGGATGGGCCTGGGATTCCTGGATTCAAGGAAGCATGGACTCCCTAGGGAGTGTGATTGGTTGTGCATGCACCAGAGTAGAGAGTTGTCAGGAGTTTACTAGATTCTCAGAGTGATCTATCATTATCCACCCTCAAAATAGTTTTGTTTTTTAAACAAACCTGAAAATCTTCATAGAAAATAAACTAGCTGACCATTTTAGGCAATGTCCTATTTTAATCCTAACAATGTAGTTACCCCCTTTTACTAGTTAGTGTTCTTATGCAGATCATAGAAATGAGCTATGCTTCTAGGAAGAACAAAAATAGCAAATAAATAGATTCACATGAAATAAGAAGTTCAATTCCTTGGAGATCAGTACAATATATAGAAACTTTCGGCAACACTCTGTACCATACCTCAATATGCCAGGAGCTCTTTCCTATAGTGCTACTTACTAAATATTTGTACAAAACAAAAGTCATAATAAATAGGAAGCAACACTTATGTGGCATGTTTTCCTTTGTCAAAGACATATTTTCCTCTGTTATTCTTTATGTCTAACATCTTTTTATTCCTCCATTTTAGGACCCTGTGGGCACTGACATCCAATTCACTCATGCCTATTTCCTGTAATGGACAAACTTGATGCTAATGTGAGGTATGTTACATTTCTCCATATACTGTGCTATAAATTATAAATTATAAATTAGGAAGTTTCTGAAAAATCTATCATAGTAGAGTTACAAAGGTAATGGGTGTAGTTTTTCTATGATGTTTCATCTATAAGTGTGGTACTATTTGATTATTCATATTTTATCATTTCTGCATAAATGATAAATGTAATATGGCTGTGTTTCCAGTTGCCTAAACTAAAAGTCTTAATTATGGAAGTGCCAATTGAAAATAGGTATTTGCCTTTCTATAGTAGGAAGAAAGATGTATTTTATTGGGAGTAAAACGGCATTAGGATACTTATCTGTGCATCTAAAGTTTAGATATAATTTCAGGTAGCTTTTCTAGCGGGTTCTAGTGTATCTACTTGTTTTTATCAACTAGAACATCAGATGATGTGACATAGTTACGTAAAGTTAAATGGTTTTTGTTTTTTGTTATTTTTTATAATTTCTTACGTAAAGTTAAATGGTTCTTGTTTTTTGTTATTTTTTATAATTTCCTCTAAACCTTGAAGATGAAATTATGGGATGGTTTCTTAAGTTTTTCTTAAAGGCTTACTGCATTTTATTTGGCTTGACCAAATAATACAAAGAAATTTGTATTCAAAAAAGTTCAAATGGTATGTCTTTTCTAGTATTTGAGGCTATGATTATCCATAGCTATCAGCAGTAGCTCTAAAGGGAGCTGTCAAATATCTTGACAGAAATTCTAGTGTAGTACAACTTGAGTTACCGAGATATGCTGGCACCTCTGCCAGGGAGTTCCTTGCAAGCAAGAATGTGTTTCATGTTGCCAGGAACAATTCTTGGCACATGGTGGTATTTCATGAAGAGTCGTTGATGCACTGTATATATTTTAAAAAGGTTGTTTTCTGGTACACCTACTTATTTAAAAACACTGTATGTTTAGCAATAAAATATTTTACACTGTCAATAGAAAGTGTTGTGGACATTGTTTACCCATTGAGTTGACTTGGTACAGAATCTTAGGATTTGACCATAGATTTTTAAGGCTAGTAGCATGTGCTTAATTTTACTCTCAAAGCTTGTGAAATTATTTGCACAGAGAAAGCACAGTGGAATCCAGCAAATTTCAATTTTATTTTTGCTAATTAAAAGGCCAAAGTGAGCAATAT
The DNA here is from genome assembly GCA_004027655.1 of Graphiurus murinus. NCBI lineage: Eukaryota > Metazoa > Chordata > Mammalia > Rodentia > Gliridae > Graphiurus > Graphiurus murinus. The sequence continues at coordinate 15,107 of PVLC010011090.1, forward strand.
AGACGGTGATACGTTATGAGATTGTCAAGTTACAGCACTGTATCAAATCTGTTGGTTAAAATGCACATTTTGGGGTGGGGGAGAGGGAGAAGATAATTCAGATACTATAATCTCTCACATTGCTAGCTTTTAAACATTTATCTGTAGCAGCACTCAATTCTAACGGCAGACTACAATTCAGTTAGCCATTCTCCAGGAGTACTCGAACAATGGCACAGGATAGAAGATGATGTCACACCCAGAATCTTGTCTCTGGACCATCTTCTTTGTCAGTTTTCTAACCAGATCCTGTCAACATATGTTCATCCTCACCCACTCCCCCCTTCTACCCACAATATTACTAATAGGCAAATGTCACAGACTTTCCACTCATTTCCTCTTCAGTACAGCCTCTGAGGGTCCATAATAAAGGACAAATTGTGATGCATATATCATTAGAAATGCGTAACGAATCAAGGTGATATATCAGTGACATTTTAATTTTAAAATTAATTATTTATTTTAAGGTTAACTTCTTATCACGGGGGGGGGGGAGGAAAAATGTTTTGCCTATATAGTAGTGAAATAATTTTTCCTTTTAATATAAATGTATTTAAAATTTTAAAGTCAGTTGGTTTTGTAAAAAAAATGTAATTTAGAAATATTTATTAAGCTAGATGTGGTGGTGCACACACAGTTGTAATCCCAGTACTTGGGAGGCTGAGACAAGAGGATTGTAGGCTCACAGCCAGCCTCAGCTACTTAGTGAGGCCCTCCACAACATAATGAGACCCTTTTTCAAAAATATGGAATAAAAATAGGACTGAGGCTCTAGCTCAGAGGTAAAATGCCTCAGGGTTCAACATCCAGTACTGCAAAAAAAAAATTTAAAATATATATATATATACATATGCAATTTAGTGGGACCCTATCTCAAAATAAGAAAAATGAAAAGTTCTAGGGGTAGCAGAGTGTCCCTAGGTTCAATGCTCAGTACCACAAAGCAAAAGCAAAAACAAAATAAAAATATTTAATGAATGTGAAAAAAATCATAATTCTAACTATGCAAGTTCTAAAGTCTAGAAACTGATGGTTTAGGTGAACTAGTTGGAGTAAATTGAATCATTTTGAGATCAGGAACCAGGAGCTCTTTTTTGGTAAAGGGATATCTTCACTTTGAAGAAGTGTTTGTGTAACAAGATGTGAGCTAAGGGCCCAGTTCTCTGGCATTCCATTCTCTAGAATCCTGTTCCTGGCATAAAGGAATCATTTTACTTGTTCTAAAGACAGAGAAAAATGAATGAACAGAGAAGATTAGAGAAGAAGGGAGATACATAGAAGAATGAGAATTTGAGCTGTGCTTGATAAGAGGCAAAATAACCAATGGCATAGTGGCTATAAGGGACTTGGAGAGTAACTAGAAATATATGACTCTGACTTAACCGAAGAGTTGGGAGTTTATACTACGTATAGGCTCAGAGAATTAAGGTGAAAAAATATTGAAGAACCTCGTTTGAAAATAAAAACTTTGAGAGCTCATGGACAGCTAGGACATGGAGCAGTGGCCACCTCTAGAAGAAGTGCTCAGTATGCTTTCTTCATTTATTTAATATTCATTAATTAGATGCCTAAACTGTGTATCAGGACTAGAAGAAAAGTTCCCATTCTTAGGATCTCACATCTAGCTAGAAGACAATCACCTAAATAGAGATTTAACACAATGAACCATGGTAGTGAGATGTACAATGAGTTGTGTTCTTTGTGAACTATAAGAGTAAAATAAAATAAAATAAATAAAAATTTTTTTTGTGTGCGTTACTGGAGATTAAACCCAACCCAGGAGATTTCTACCTCCAAGTTACACCCCACGCCCTATTTTGTTTTGAAGCAGGATCTCCCTAGGTTGCTGAGAGTCTCACTAAATTGTTGAAGCTGGCTTCAAACCTATGATCCACCTGTCTCAACCTCCTGAATACTGGGATTATAGGCGTGCACCACCATCAGAGATACACGTTACAAGCATCTCCCTTTTAAGAGCCATTGGAGAGACAGCAGTGGATGTAGGATAGTTTGAGTCATGATGGAAAGCCAGCAGTGAATCAGACCATAGCTAGAGAGGTAGGTTCCTGTTCAACCCTGTCCTTTGGTAAATAGCATTTCATAAACCCAGTTGTTAGCAGGCAGCTTTTTCTGGATAACCCAGCACCCATCGGATTGATTTTTTCAGTCTATTTTCTCCTTGTAGAGGCTCTAGAGAAGACAGCTGCCTTCTTTTTGAAGGGTGGAAGAAAAGGAAATGGAAACAGTGGCTTTGGTGACTTTGTTGAGCTACCTTTTTGCAGAACTATAGGCTTGCTGGGGCACCCCACCCCCCCCAGTGCTACCCCTCAGCCTGCAAAGCATTACCTTGGCCCAAGGGCACCCATTCCCTGACATCAGAGAGAGCCCACACTTCCTGCTTCATCTAGCTATCAGATTCTCCCACTGAATATGGTCTTCCTCAGCTCAATTGTGATGGCTGGAAGCAGCCCAGGTCTCTGTCCTTTCCTTCTTGCTATTTATTACAATTAAAATGTTTCTGTTTTTAAGAAGTTTTTCTATCACTTTCTAGTTCCAGAAAGTACAGAGTTTAGGCAAGAGATGAATAGATAAAGTCTGTGTGTGTGGTGTGTGTGTATATACATATATGCATATATACATGTATACCTTAGCACTTTGAAGCTTCTCAAGACAATGACCCCAGACTTTTAATTTATTATTTTTATTGGTGCATTGCAACTGTACATCATTAATTCACAGTGATACATTCATATGTGCACATAACACTATTGGGTCTGTTTCCTTCCCCGAATCCTCCCTTTCCCTCCCTCAATCCCCTCCAAGTTGGACTTTCTGAGCCAACAGCAAACTAGAAACGACCCCAGACTTTGAGCAAAGAAAGTTCTGCATCTTGATTCTTTTTGAATGTAGCTTCCTGCCACCTTGACTCACCTCCTCACCCGCTGAGCTCTCACCACACTCTACTTGCTGCCCCGGAGTCTCTGGGGTTTCTTCCTTCTTCAATAAGGACATCCTCATTTAAGATTCTCTTTCTTCTCTACAAAATAATTGCATACTTTCTTATTAATATTTATCATCAGCAACCAAAAAAGCATATTATAGGAATTATGGATTATATAAATGATAGTATTTTCCTCCTTTCTCTAGGATTCTAGGAAACTGAGAACCAAATTTGTAGTCACTACTAGCAAGGGTAGATGATGTCCAGGTAGGTATTATGACTCTGATACGCCTTTATTTTATTATCCCGATTCTTTGTTACTCTGTCTTACTTCTGCTTTCTTGATCATATCTCGTTCAGTTTTGCAAGCTGCATTAAGGAAGAAAGGAAAGAAAGCAGAAAGAAAGGGGAGGGAGGAAGGGAGAAATCCAAAAAAAAAATTTCTTTATTTCTTCTTTATTTCTATACTCTCCCTTTGGTGAGGCACAGTGGCAGGTCCTACCTAGGGAGTCACTAAATATTATGAACTAAAAATAAAAATGCCAAACTTTCATATACAATACAGAAAATCTGAATAAATACCTAAAGTAGAATTTTTAAATATAAAGCAGATAATCTAGCTGGGTACGGTGATGCATGCTTATAATTCCAGTACCTTGGAGACTGATACAGGAGGATCACACTTTTGAGGCCAGTGTGCAATAATTTAGCAAGATTCTGTTTAAAAATTAAATTATTTTTTAAAAGGGCTGTGGGGTATAACTCAGAGAGAACCTCTCTGTGTTTAATCCCCAGTTCCACAAAAAATAAAACACATAATCTGAGCGTCAAAGCAGCTATGCGCTGTACATATGTGATGACATTAATTAAAAACCATAACAGAGCCGAGTGTGGTGGTGCACACTTGAAATCCCAGCATTCGGGAGTCTGAGACCGGAGGATCCAGGTTTGCGGCCAGCCTCAGCTACCTAGTGAGGCACTCCGCAACTTAGTGAGACCCGGTTTCAAAATAAAGAATAAAAAATAGGGCTGGGGGGGGGGTATAGCTCAGAGGTAGAATGCCTCTGAGTTCAATCCCCAGTACCACAAAAAAATAAAAAATAAAAAATAAAAAAAAATAACAAAGGTGAGTGGTTGGCTTCAAATTAATAACCCAGTTGCCTCCATTCTATCATGGCATTAAGTTTCAATTTATTACTTCAAATCGAGAAATTAACTGGGTAGCAATGAGACTACAACAACGTATTGAAATTATCTAATCTTATTGAAGAGAAAAAAGAGTCATTTTTAAAATAGAGAAGCTGATTTTTGGATTGATTATTCATATCGGCGACAATGCATATCATGCTTCATGAAAGTCTGAGAATAAGATTGGAATTTTTAATGCTAAGTACTCCTAAGTCTTGAAATAATTCACAGAACTTAAAATCAAGGTGTACAGGTTGTTGGCCTTAAAGATGTATCAGTATGGAACTGATTTAAAACCAGAATTAACTTGTGTTTATAACCTGGCAATTGAAATTGTGAACAGGTGCGACTTTAACTCAGTGAAATGTTGTGCAGGAAATCTCTCTTCAGGCTCTGAAATTGTGACATGCATTAGCATATAAGGAGAAACTGAGTGAGTGGGTACCATTTAAAAAGGGTTATTTTTATGTTACTTTAGAAATGTAAATGAGAGTAATACTCAACTTTATTGCTTGAATGACAAAAGTGGTGATTATGCAGTTAAGTCTTCTGATTAGATCGGGAACACAATGAATATGAGCTGGAATTCACCCCCTGCTGAAAACCCCTGTGCCTCATGGGGTCACAGGGAACTTCAAGCTAGAGATGTCGCAGACTACCAGAGGCATAAGGACATGTTTATATTTTCGTAGCCATGGTCTCCTGCAATGGGTAAAAGGTGTTGGCTGTGGAATTAAGCCAGCAATCCTCTACATGCATGTGACATTCTACAGCTTGCAAAGTGCTGCCACCAGGGAATCCCACCAGCAGCACCTCAGTATGCTGGGAGAGTTGGTTTATAGAAACCTGACCATGTGGATTCAAGTCTTGACTTTTCCACTCACTGGCTATGCGACCTTTGATAAATTACTTAATCTCTCGGTGACTTCTATTTCAGCATCTGAAAATGGGATTTTTATGAGGATTATAAGTAACATAGGAAAAGTCTTGAATATTTTGAACATAGTATGTATAGAGTAAATGGTAGATGCTGTCTTGAATCATCACAAAAACTCATGAGAAATAGGACTGAAATTTAGTTGCTATGCTCTTTAAGTTTCTTGATTGCTTAAGTTCACTGTCCATTTAACTGACTGACATTATTAATCAGCTGCTAAGTTTTTTTTTGAACATTTGTCTCTGATTAAACCCATTTTCTTGTGAGGAAATCAAGGATTTCCAAAGGTGATAGAAGACTCTCAATATTGGGATTAGTCAGTGACTTGGATGGAATAAGACCACTGGTGATCTATCTTCTTCCTCCTCCTCCTCCTCCTCCTCTTCCTCCTCTTCCTCCTCCTCTTCCTCCTCCTCTTCCTCTCCCTCCTCCTCCTCTTCCTCCTCCTCCTTCTTTTATGGAATTAGGGATTGAGACCAGGGACTTTCTACCTCTAACCTGCATCCTCAGCCATAGTTTACTTTTTATTTTCAAACAGGGCTTTGCTAGGCTAGGTTGCTGAAAGTCTTGCTAAATTGCTGAGGCTGCTTTGATTCTCCTGTCTCAGCTTCCCAAGTACTCGGATAACAGGTGTGAGCCGCCACACCTGGCACCGCTGGTCTTCTATACCCTATTCAGCTTCAGCAATAATTTCTCTTTACTCTGCAGTGTTTTTTTGTTTGTTTGTTTGTTTTTGTTTTTGCAGTACTGGGGATTGAACACAGGGGCATTCTACCTCTGGGCTACATCTCCAGCCCTGTTTTTTATTCTTTATTAAGAAGCTTCTGAGCCGGGCGTGGTGGTGCATGCTTGTAATCCCAGCATTTGGGAGGCTGAGACCGGAGGATTGGGGTTCGCGGCCAGCCTCAGCTACCTGGTGAGGCACTCTGCAACTTAGTGAGACCCGGTTTCAAAATAAAGAATACAAAATAGGGCTGGGGGTGTAGCTCGGAGGTAGAATGCCCCTGAGTTCAATCCTCAGTACCGCAAAAAAAAAAAAAAAAAAAGAAGCTTCTGCATTACCAGAGCTGGTGCAACCCTCCAGACTTATGGGCGGGTCATTCAGCAGCTTTAGTTCAAAGTATGGCTTGGGAGAACCCATAGAACTGGAGGTCCAACTGAAGTTCAGTTGGGCATGGTCTTGATAATGAAAGCCAAACCTTTTGCAAGGGAAGTGAGAAGAACATGACTTCTGTGCAATACCTGATCAAAGCAGGCCTCATACTAAACATTTTTGGGATAGAACTATTTCAGAAACAAGCATTGCAGTTTCCAGTCCTCAGACCTAGTCTCCTTTCTCCTGGGGCACAAGAGGGGTTGGGTTGATGAATTTTGGTATCAACAGTTACATGTTCTCATGTTCACCACTCACTGCTGCTCAGTAAACCCTGCTGTATCTGGCTCCTATTTTTATGATGCCTTGTCATCCTCTGGTTTGATTCTAGTGGAACCTTGCCAAATTCCAAGAGGATTTCTCTAGATAATTTCTCAGGACCTGTATTAATCAGTGGTGAAAAAAGCTTTATGGGGATGGAGTTAATGCTTAATTTGTTTATTTGTTTGTGGTACTGGGGATTGAACCCAGGAGCATTCCACCTCCAAATTACACTCCCTGAACTTTTTATATTTTGCTTTGAAACAGGGTCTCATTAAGTTGCTGAGACTGGCTTTGAACCTGCAATCCTCCTGTCTCAGCTTCCCAAGTACTGGGCTTACAGATGTGCAGTGCCACGCTTGGCTAATGCCCAATTTTGCCAAACATTTTATATGACTTATATATGATTATCAGCTCCCACCCCGTGAGAATTTTCTCTATGCTTAACAGGATTAGATCATGGTCTGTACTGAAGGATCACCTGTATTTCAGAAAGACAGGATCTTTTTGTCTTTCTTTATAAGAATGAGCTGTTAGGAGACCCAAGAAGTATGTGACTTGAAATACCAGATTATATCCATAAATAGGTACAATTATTAAATGCTAATAAAAAGTTCAAAAGTATAACAAAATGGAATGTTAACTAACCTGATTTGATCATTACACATGTACATGTGTATTGAATCACCACACAGTACCCTATAAGTTTGTATAATTAAAATATATATAAATATAATAAATATATATTTATTTAAACTATATATTTGTTACATAAATTTATTTAAATATATTACATAAATTTACTTACATATTGCATATATTTATTTAAATTGTTACACACATAATTTTTAAAGACATATATGACTGATGTTGAGAATCACTTGACCAAGCTCTTTCCCATAACTTGGAGTCTTGCATATGACTTAGTTTCTTGCAGTACCACAAAGTACAGCACACAGAAATAAAAAGACTTTCAGAGAGGTTGACTCTTCCTAAGCCCACACAGCTAAGAAGTAGTTAACCTGAAACTAAAATCTAAGTCTTTGGTTCCAAACTCACTGCTTATTTCAAATTGTCTTCTATCCAAAAACAAAGTGTCTCCTAAAGAATATATAAATTTATGTTAAAATATGACACAACCATAACTCATTATGAAAACGTGGGTTTAAACAATCATAAGAAAATATGAATTCACTTGTTATTCACTGCTTTGAACATTTGGCAAGAACAACCTTTTATGGTTCAGACACTTTGCCAAACAGGTGTCTGATGTAAACTCATTTATTTCTGACAGTCTTGAGCATTCCTTACCAATGATGGTCACATTATTACATACTAAATAATTGAGGCAGAGAGCAATTATTATTGCTCAAAGCCACATTTCTAGGAAGAGGCAACACCAGTATTTTCATCCAAGTTTGCTTGATAACCAAGTCTATCCTTGAGATTTATAGTTTTCTTTTTAAAGATTTCTATTGTAAAGCATCTATCATTTGACATTTTAGATTTGGATTCCCCAACTAAAGGCCTGGCGTTTTAAAAATTGATACAAATCCTTTTAGGGGGAATGGACACTCTCTAATTGATCAGAGTACCTATGATTCCCTAATATCTGAAAAGAATCAGTTTTGAACTTTTATAGTACTTTCCATAGCAACTGTGTACAGTGTGGTCAGGCCAGATGGGAAGGCTGCAGGGAAGCTGAGGGCTTTTTATCACTTAAGTTTGGAAAGGAGTGGTGAGAATTATCTCCAAGCTTGTAGAGTCATTTTATGACATCTAGTGCCCTTGAATTTTGTTTTATTACCATTTAGCAAATAGGTTTATGTTGAATCAAGACCTTTTTTTTCAATTAAGAAATTGGAGAGGTTTCTAAATATCTGTTAAGCGATTGCCTTTTTTATCAGTCAGGTAATAATGTTCAGGCAATGTTCTTATTTGCATTTCTAAAGAACTGTAAGAATAATCTTTTTCTTCTTCTCCTCGCCCACTCACTTGCTCCTTAAGTTATAATGGCTTTGTTAATTTCAGTGCTTGTGAAGGTTTCATACAAAGTACTCATCTCTGATTGTTCAGTACTATCATGCCTTTGTGCATATCAGATATAGATGCATGTTTACTAAAAGTTCTCTCTATCAATGGTGTAACTGATATTTCTATCCTTATCTTATCTCAAATGCTATCATTTCATTCTTCATTGTGTATAATTATTACAGTTCAAACCTTTGCAAGTTGAATTCCAGGAAAATTATGTGTATAGATACATACAACTATAGAGTTGATTTTTTTTTATATGTTAGAGAAACCCCAAACTTTTAAACTTCTTAGCATTCAAAAAATGTTGGTAATAGGAAGTATAAAGATACTGTAGCAAACTGATATGAAATATCCAAAATTTGATCAGTCTGCATTGAAGAGGGAAGAGCCATATCAGGCATTTTGGAAGGATGACCATGACCTAGCCCCGGCTGGGTTACTGTGGCTGACAGGAGCTAGGGGCTGGGGAGGCTCAGGAGGCTGCAACACTAGTCCAGGGGAGGTAGATGAGGATGAGAAGAATGATTCTAAAAGGGTATAAATTCTAGAGTAATTTATTAAGCAGAATTCCTGGTAGAAGGTGATCAATTGCAAAGGAAGAAGAGGAAGACGCTTTGAAGGCGACTATGGAGAAGGAGTGCATGGGACACAGAGCTTAGTTTGGAGGTGGCTGAGATGGAGAAATCTGTGGCACTTTCAGGTAAAAAAAAATGTCTAAAAGGAAGTTGGCTAGATTAGTGGGGATCTCATGGGGAAATGTTTGGAGGAAGGTTCTGATCACATCTGCTATAGAAGTTGATTTCCAAAAGGGCTAATGATCTCCTAGACCAGTTAAAGATGAATGTAGTTCTCCAAGTACTGATAGCAATTAAGACTGCCCTTACATGAAGCTTTTTCTTCTTGAGATTTCAGGGATCAAGGGGTGTTAACCAACCAGTGTTCTGTAATTGAAAGATTTTAAGGCTTCTCAGACCAGTTCTCTGGACAGGCAATCAGCCTGAAGCCAGGGTTACAACCTCTTACTCTACTGAAAGAAGAATTGGCTGTGAGTTGAGATCAGACAGAGAATCCAGGTAGCACGTTTGTGTAAACAAAACCAGAAGGGGCGAAGTGAATTGCTCTTCAGAAAACAAAAACAAAAATTTCACCTCTAAGAACTTCATTTTAATTGTTTGAAGAAAAGCACTGTTGCTTACTAAATAAAGTAGGGAAATTGAAAGGTATTTAAAATATCTTGTCAAAAAAGTCCTAAGCACTTAGTCATTTTTTTAAAAATTTGTAATTCATATTTGATTAATTTTGACATGCTTCTATCCAATTATGTTCAACTGATGAGGTTTTACTCTCTGGGGAGGGGAGGGACAACCTAGTATCCTTTTTACACCAGCTTAATTTTAGCAGTAGTTTATCTAGAATTATGTAACCTTGACTCTGCCATCCTCTCATCACTGCTGTCTTTAGGCTTTAGCATCTCTTTCCCGAGTGCTTGAAATCCTTTGCAAACTCCTCTCCTGGCCACAGCCCTCTCCACCTTCAATTCAGTTGGCATCCGAATGACTGGCCGTCTTTCTAGAACCTGCATCTCAACCCATCCGTCTCCTCCTTCTTTTGTCAGCCTCCTCTCCTGCTCATTACTTCAAGTGTGAACTCCTCTGTCACCTGTAGGCCTCCAAGCCTCCCTGCCTCCCCCCAGGCTCCCAGTGTTCTGTGTACACATTGCTGTTACCACTTTCAATGGTTACAACAGTTTGTAATTACTTGTTGAATATATGTACCTCCTCTGCTGGACTTCATGTGCCCAGGATTTAATACACTGTTAGGCATTATAGTATTGGAGGAATTTAACTAAAATTGAAAAATACTTTATTTCACTTTTCAACTCTTTTAGTCAATATCTCATCATAGAAGGTTCTTCCTAGAAAGGTTTGTGTCCAATGGATATTAATAACCACCCCCTACACACACACACACACACACACACACACACACACACACACACACACACATACACATTAAAATAGCCATCGATTCTGAGGCCAAGTGATGAAAGGATGAAAAAAATACAAGTTCTCTATTTGATGTTAAAAATACCTCTCCTGTGGGGCTGTTTACAGGCTTCATGGCATATGACCTCTAGTGACAGAGTCATTGTGCCCTTTATTTTGTATCCTCTTGTTATATTGATTTCTTGTGTGTGTGTGTGGGGGGTGTACTGGGGATTGAACCCAGGGGCATTCTATCTCTGAGCTACATACCCAACCTAATTTTACTTTTTATTTGAAACAGTGGTCTCATTAAGTTATCAGATGCTGGCCTCAAACATGCAATCCTCCTGTTTCCGCCTCCCAAGTACTGGAATTACAGATGTGCGCCATGCCCAAGTGGTATTGATTTATTTGCTAGTGCTGATATCCCCACTCCTGCTATTACTAGCTAACAAGTAGTAAGCACTTAGCAAGTGTGGTTGCTATGTTAAATGCTTAACAAGTATTTTCTCATTAATTCCACATGAAAAGTCTGTAAGGGGTGTATGCCTATTACATGCATTTTTTATTGAGGCATAGAAAAGTTATTAACTTGCCCAAACTCAAACAGTTGATAAGGGATGGAGCAAACCCTCCAGCTCTAGGAAGTTCGAGTGCAGAGCTCAGATCCCTGGTTACTGCACTACAGCCACACTACAGTATTTGTGGATACTGGCATTATTCCACCAAATCCTGAGACCACTATTACTCATTTTATTTCCACAACCGCTGCTACTACTACTACTGCTACTACTGCTACTACTATAACTATTAACTATATTAAGTTTACTGTCTTTACTACCATGACTGAGTTCCTAAGTCTTTTTTTGTTCCAACTACTGTGTCTAGGGCTTTACTGACTGTACCTCGTGTCATGAGTCAGCAGAATAGCTCACTCTGAGAAAGGATGCCTGTGACCTCTGAGATAGGTGAGAACTTGTGCTCTGTGATTCAGATAGGTGAGAACTTGTGCTCTGTGATTCAGGACCTCCTTAGAGATGGGTCCTTTCCAGCAGCCGTTTATCTTTGACTGACTCATTCTCCAGGAATTCTTCCTTCTCTCTAATCAGAATCCTTCGGCTGCTGTTATTATTCCATCTTCTTTTACTCTGCTTGGAGGTGCCTGTGATCAGCCAAGTGCCTGGGATGTCAGCACAGGAGCCTCCACGAGAGGCTGACGCCCTCCTGCGCACTGGGATTCCCCTTGCGGTCTCCTACAGAGACTCCTGGTTCAGCCTGAGAATCCCTGTTTTCTTTTTAAGTATGTTCAGGTAATTGGTTGAATTGGACTTACTAATCAACTAAACCCTGACTCTTCAATATCTCAGTGTGTGTGTGTGTGTGTGTGTGTGTGTGTGTGTGTGTGTGTAGCATCAACAGTGAAAGTGTGTTAGAACATGCAATAGTTCACTAGTCATGTCAGGTCACAGGTTTTGTTTTAAAGACTAAGTTCATCCTCTGGCCCTTTTTCTGAGGTGGTTGTCCTCGCTTTTTGTTTATGCAGCATTCTCCTCATCTCTTCTCATGGAGCAGGCATTGTCAGCCCTGTGGACAAGGATCAGCCATTGACTTTTCAGGCCAGCTGGGCTTTCCACAAGACAAGTTCAAGTGACCAGCTCTTTACCTGACTGGGGTTCACTGGGGAGCAAGGAGCTGGTTGCCATCTCAGTTCCTGAACGTTTCCCAAGCAGATTGTTGGCTTCAGAACGATTGATGCTTCTTATGTTTCCTGCTCCCTGCTGTCTTCTCTTCCTCTACTGCATTTGTCCCTGTCATCCTGTGTTCTCTTTGCCTGGACTTCCCTGATTTGCTTTCCTTCTTGCCTTTCGACTTGCCCAACACTTCTTCTCCCTTCCTTCTTCCCTCCCTCTCTCTATTTCTATCCTTTTTACTTTCTTTTTTTCTTTTCTTTTTTTTTTTTTTTTGTTGGTACTGGGGATTGAACCCAGGGGTGCTCTACCACTGAGCTCCACTCCAGCCCTTTTGATTTATTTATTTTGAGACCAGGTCTTGCTAAATTGTTCAGGCTGGATTTGTAATCCTCCGATCTCAGCATTTTTCTACCTATTTTTTTTTCCCTACATATTAATCCTCTTCACCCTCCACTGAGTTCATTGGCAAACATTTCTCTTTTGCTTTACAAAAAAAAAAAATTCAGGAGTAATTCCATACATACATGTGAATTGACAAGGACTTCTCAACCACAAAATGGTTGGCCGTTTGTGTTTGAAAGAACTATGAAATAAAAGTCTGGCTAATAATAAAGCCTCAAATTAATAATTCATGTATATGATATTTCAGCATTTATAATGCGTTTTCACTTGCACTGTTACCTAATTCTCACAATATCCAGCAACACAGGATATTTTTATTTTTATTTTGGGGTGTGTGTGTGTGTGTGTGTGTATGTGTGTGTGTGAAGCTGGGAATTGAGCCCAAGTCCTCACCCATGCTAAATAGGCTTCTGCCACTGAATTATACCCCCAGCCTGAGGTAAATATTGTTAACCCAACATATAGATATAGAAAAAGGCAAATTTGAGAAGTTATGAAAAAGTTCTTTTCTCATTTAAAGTCACACTGCCAGTGAAAAAAAAAGAAGAAAAATGAGAATCCAAATGTTTTGATTCTTAGTCCAGTGTTTTCTTATCATACAAGTGTCAGCAGGTGAATACAGGAGCATCCTAAGAATGTTAACAGGGCAATGGTGATGCCATGAGACAGTAAACCATAGATGGGGAGACATGCTGGTTTTATGGTGTTTGTTCTCAGTTGGTATATACAGAAAGGTTAACTGAAGCTTGGTAAGAAGTAATTGGGATCTGAAGACAAATTTATCAGTTGGACAGGGGTTGGCTATGGAAAAACATAACACTATTAGGTGATGTTGTAACAAGCAGGGCCCCTCAGACAAATTCAGGAGATGGTAATATTTACCGCAGCAATGGGTAATCTAGAAGCTGAAAAATTTAAACCATAAATAAATGTCTTAGTTTCCTTACAGGAGTTTCTCAAAATGTACTAGGGACTTATCTGTAGTTGCTAAAATGGAGGAATGATCAGGTAGATCCCTAATCCTGAAGCCACTGAAGTTTGAAGCAATTATTACAAGAAGCAGACAGAAATGTAGGCATGTGTTTGGATACCAGTCAAAGCTGGAATGCAAATTGGCATCTGGGTTTTAGGATCCATATAGAAGCCAAGAGCCCAGAGCTGGGATATAATCCAAATGAGTAGCAAGGATGACTTGATGCTGAGTGTTGTCAGTAATGCAGCATGAAGGATTGGATTAACCTTTGAATTCCCTTATTATGGGTAGACCAGATCTCTACGGCAAGTTCCAATAATGACAACCATGACTTACATACCATTTTTGAAAAGGATAAAGAAATAGGAAATTCAGGGTGAACTTACATTATCAGGAGAGACTTCATGAGAACTGACTCATTGAAGAATAGGAAAAATATGGATTATATAGCCATGGAGTGACTAAATATTTGAGGAGTTCTGTTAGTCAGGATCCTTCCAATTTGAGTGAAGAGGGAAAAAATTCTAATTATCTTAAGCAACAATGAAAATTTATTAGCTCACCTACTTGAAAAGTTCAATAATACAACTTGCTGGACCAGGGCCTCCACAAGGTCATTAGAATTGGTCTCTCTGTTTAGTCTGCCATTCTCTTAGGCTAAGCCTTCTCCTGTGACAATGTCTTGAAATTCCAAGCTTATATTTTATCAGCTCCTAATATAGATAAAACACAGATCTTGCCAATAGTTCCAACAAAGTCTTAGAGTTAAGATCATTGGACCAGATTGCATCTATGCAATTATATCTGAACTATTGTCATTTGTTATATTTCTGTTGGCATCTCCAGGGGAATTAAATATGGTAATTGGCCAAGACAGTTACTAAGAGAATAGGCTCAGCCCCACTTGGACCACAGGGACTGGACCACAGGGCAAGATAGTTCCTCTAAGGATAACAGTCATTTTTCCAAATGAAGGGGTGGGGTGAATGTGTGACAGCCTAAAGTGTGGGTATCCAATACAGGGGCCAAATCCTTACACAGAGGAGACTCACTTCAAGAGTCAGTACTTGGAAGTTCAGTTGTGGTGGAAACCTTTGTTAGCTTAAGTACGCTTTGCACTAGGCACTGTGGTGCTCACCTGTAATTCCAGTGTTTGAGAGGCTGAGACAGGAGGATTGCAGGTTCAAGACCAGTGCACAGTGACTTAGTGAAACCCTGTTTTAAAACAAAAAGGGCTGGGAGCTGGGCCTGGTGGCACATGCCTGTAATCCCAGCATTTCAAAGTGTGAGACAGGAGGATTGAAAGTTCCATAACAATTTTAGCAACTTTACGGAACTATCTTTCAAAATAAAAACTAAGAAGAGCTGGTGTGGCTTGGAGGTAAAATGAACACTCCTGGATTCAATCCTCAGTTCCAAAAAAATAAGGGGCGGGGGAGTTGGGGATCTAGCTCAATGGTAGAACACCCCTGGTTCAATCTCTAGTACCATAATAGCATACACACATACATACACACACACACACACACACACACACACACACACACACACACACATTTGATTTGTATCATCATTATGGAAAATAAATGTCACCATGTATTGACCAATCTGCAACAGCAGATATTGAGAGGTGTATTAGGTGGTAGACCCCGGTGGAATTGGCCTGGCTGGAAGAATCAGGTGGCCCTCAGAGTGTGGAAAGAGCAGAAGTCCAGAGAGGATCGCCAAGAGAGTGGGATTGTGCAGCTTAGCAAATCACACTAGAGGGCTTCAACCCAAGGCAAAGCTTACTTTTTGCTCACTGTTCATTGGCAGCCTTGGGGTCTTGATTACAGGTAGAAGCCTTAGGCTACAGTTATCTCTGGGTTAGCTGGCTTCTTGTTAGGAAATGGAAGACAGTAAGTTGAAATACTCTTGAAATTCAAAGAATGTCTTCTAATTAACAAACACTAACGACTCTTCCTAGTTCAAACAAATGATTATAGTTGACAGTAGAAATGTAAATTTCACTGTAAAAATGACTCTACTAATATTCCTTCCCTATTTATAGGTCTTATTCTGACACATACAAATATGGTTGTGTGCATACTTGGTAAGTGGGTGTGCATGTGAGGAGGCGGTGCTGACTGTTCTCCTAAGTGTGCATTCCCAAGTGGGTGTGAGTTCTTGTGCGGCTACAACAGCTGTTGAGTCTCAGTGTAGTTTTCTTTCAGTTATACGAAACCAGGCTCTGCTTGAGATGGGAAAGACAGTGAGGCCTAGGTGAAGTCCCCAGTGGGTAACATTGCAGAAGCTTAGAGAGAGGAGAAGGGACTTCAAAGAGCAGTTCTGTCCAACTGAATTATAATCAAAACCACAAATGGAAGCCACATATGTGATTTAAAATTTCTAATAACTATTATAAAAGATGCAAAAGGAGAGAGCTGAAATTAATATTAATAATTTATATGATTTAATTTAACATATCTAAAATATCATTTATGCATATAGTCAATATAAAAATTATTAGTAAGGTAATGCATACAACATAGATGGTCACCTCTGGCTTTTTCTCCATGTTCTTGCATCCTTTTCTTTGGGGGTGGCTGAGCTTCCCCCAGGTTCTGGTGCAGGCATCTTCTCTTGCTTTACCTGCCCCAAGTGAACATGAAGCCCTCGGATGCAGAGGCCCCACCCCCTCAATATCAATATGCCCATGTATTTAGTTTCCCAAACTCGGTTTGTCTATTGCCTGTTCTTCTACCCTGGCTACTTGTCATGGGTATGGGTATTTTTAGCAGGACATATCTCAGCTTTTTTTTTTTTTTATCATTTTTAATGTTATTGGTTGCCTTATTTCATAATGAACAGGCTTCATTTTCCAAGCTCCTTCTTTGGACCTGATATGGTTCTCACTTTTCTGTTTTCTTCTGTGACTCTGTCAAGTTACCGCTCATTTCCTGCCTTGGTCCCTGTTTTGATCTTCCTCCTACAGCTTCCAAGATCTTGGCTGGACCAGACAAGGCACAAAAGGAAGTGCAGGGACTCCTTCCTCTGCAGATTCTCAGTCACAGTTCCAATCTCGCACTGTACTCAGGGCCGGGCTGTGTGGGCTCCTGCTGCTTCATTACTGCTTTTCTTGGGCATCACTGCAGATCCCTATTGATAGCCTCACGCTGTCTCTACATAAAACTTGGTCTGCAGCAAGAATCTGAACAAAAACAATTTTGTCTTCAATTGAAGACAGTGCCTTAGCTTTCCATTCTGTTAGTAACTTAAACTATTGCCTAGTTTTTCAGAAAGAATGTGCCTCCTTAGGAGACAATTTAAATCCAATTTAGTAAAGTATTTCTTATTTTCTTCAAATGGGTAGTGTTTTTAAGTATTTTTTTTGTAGGCATCATTAAATGCATTTCATTAGGACTTAATAGATTATTGAAGTTAGAAGGAACTTAAAGATGATGTGGTCTACTCCTAGAGTTTTATAGATCAGGACAATGAGGCTCAATGAAAAAGCAAGGATGATCCGAGGACACAAACTCAATGCTGGACTGAGTTTCCTGATTCCATGACTCTAAAGCCAAAGCTCTGTCTCTAGGTCTTTTTTCTATTTTTTACTCTTCCTTCTTTTTCTCTTCCTTTCTCCCTCTCTCTCTTTCTTTCTTTTTTCCCTTCTTTTCATTTTCTCTTTAATCTTACTAGGGAATTTGGATCAGTTACATAAAAGAATAAACTTCATGGGGCATATATCACATTCACCCTACTAACTCAACCAAAACTAAAAGCAGTTGGGATAAATATGTTATAATCATCAGCATAATTTTATGATCACCAAGGCTTGGGTAATAATGGTTAGTAATTTGTATTAAGTTAGGAGGATTCTTAGCCTTGAACTTTCGGTATTACCTACATTTATTGAATGAATATTTTAATGGTTAACCAGAAGCATGTTTCATATGCAGGAACATTGATAGGTTAAGCAGCCTGTTAGGAGACTGCAGCTATGAAAGTTCTATAGGAAAGAGAAGGCATAGGCATATGGAGTAAAGGTATATGCAAGATTAAAATCAACACAGGAGCACCCTGGACTAGCAGTAGCACTGAGCTGATACCACCCCATGCCTCAGTTTAAGTCTCTTACTCCATGAAGGGGTAAGGGAAGAGAGTTATTATTAGGATCCCAAGCTGTAGCTGGTTGCAGAAGTTCACTCAACAAGAGAGGTGGGCTTGAGTATACAGGAATACAGCTGCAGTCAATCTGTGTCCCACCAAGGGGAGAGATAGAGGTATACTCTGACCTTGCTTCTGTTGATGCCTCTTGTTGATTAAACATAACTTGAAGACAGAGAGAAATGAGTGGTGGATATGGTCCTTACCTTGAACCTGGAGAAGAGAGGAGAGTGGCAGAAGGAAAAGATGGAGCACACAGGCCAATGGTAGTGAAATGTAGTATGTGGAAACATTGCTTTCAACTTCGTAGTATCTGTTTTCCCTTCCCTGGTGACAGTACCCTGATTTTACTTTGAGAAATGATCCCTTCTTGATTCTTGGGGTCTTATGTTTTGAGATAATCATTCCCTAGGCCCTGGCCCCAATCTGATCACCTAGCCCCAGCCACAGTGAAAAGTTCAGGTGCACTCAGAGTGAATCCTCGGACTGAATCAGAGGAATAGTTTTCCCCCTAGAGTTCCTGAGAAAAGAAGGGCTTAGAGATGCTGACAGCTCTCTCTTCACATTTAGGAGACAGTTTGTTCAAGAATGAAGCCAACACAGAAGAGGAAACTGCTGAGAGATGGAGGGAGAGAAGCCAAGTCCCACTGACCGTATTTGACTCTGTGGTTCCCCCTGTGCATTTAGCTGGCCCTTCCTCCTGGAAACCGCAGCCGTGCAGCCACACATAAGCTTTTGCTGAACCCACTTTGAGTTTGAGTTTGTGACATTTAAAACCAACATTTTCTACTTAGTTTATTAGTCTAAGAGGCCAGATAAGAAGTTTGAACTAGAGATATATTAGTAAAAATGGAAAAGAAATAATTATGTAAGAGGAATTAATAAGGCTAGCTTATTATGGTTAGGTTTAGAGGATGAACAGGAAGATGGATTATGCTTAGTAAAATCATCTCACAATTGATCATTATGTTGATATTTATTCATCCAGTTTTTATGGAAATACTTGAATATTTCTGGTATAGATTAAAAGTCACTAAAATTATCTTTGCTGTTGTTGAGTTTATAAGGCAAGTTATAACTTTATATATACAGGTAATACAAGAAAAAAAAAAAAACCATTTGTCTACTTACAGAAAATAATCTAGAATGATATGAACCAAAGTATTTACATTGCTTGTCTCTGGAGAACAAGATAATAGATATTGAAATTCATTAACCTGTCTCTATTATTCAGCTTTTCTTTTTCTTGTTAATGATGATGTATTGTTTTTCCACAAGAACAAAATAAGACAGACTTATTGTAATCAATAATATTATATATATTTTTACAGCATCTGAAGAGAGTAAATGCTGATTACGGCAGTTAGGAGTTGCTGACTAGGAGACAAAGTACCCTTGTAATTAATCAGATGGGTGGACGGACCTATGGGGGAGGGGAGAACAGATAACACAGCACAGAACTGGGGAAATAGCAGCCATTTGTATCTACTCTCTCCTCTTGAGATGACGATTGCTGTAACATATCGTGTCAATTTTCCATGCAGGAAAAATAAGCTACCAGAGAGATTTAAAATAAGTGTGCTTTTCCCTTCTTGAGTAAATCCAGGAGATTGTGTTGCAGAAATGCTAACCTGAGGTTATCGAGACAGTTCACTGACCAGCACCTTGTATTCCTTCTTTGTGCAGATGCCCAGAATCCACTCACAGAGCTCATACATGGCCCTTGTTGCCTAGCAACATGAGTGGAATTGCTAGGTGTGCTTCTTAATCACTATAAATTCTTGTCCTTTATTTCAAATAAAACAAATAGCAAAGGGAGAGAGAGAGAAAGAGAGAGAGAGAGAGAGAGAGAGAGAGAGAGAGAGAGAGAGAGAGAGAGAGAGAGAAACAGACAGACCCTATTGTGGAAAGCAAAATGGAAAAAATGCCCAAACTCCTATCTTTCAGTTACAAATTAAGCTACAGCACATGCAGGGGAACACTTACACTTTTCAGAAAAATATATTTTGGGTCCCACCTGAGGAACTGATTGAAAAATGAAAGTCCCAAGTCAGCATTTGACATGAGCAGTCTGGAAGAAAGGAGTTCCCAGGAATTTAACTATTTTTAGAAACTTTTCATTAACCAGCACATGAGGGCCAGAGAAAGCCCTCACTCCTCTCAGATTGTTATGATGAATGTTGTTTTGTTGGAAGGACAGTATCATGTAAAGGTTCTTCTCAAACCCCTCTGGCTTTCCTTATATTCTTCTTGAAACTTACAAAATTTGTATTTTCAGGTTCTATAACTTCCAGGAGACTGAATTCCATTGCATTACTTTTCCTTGAATACAAATCTCCTTTTTCTTTTTCTTTTTTTCTTTTGGTGTGTGTGTGTGTGTGTGTGTGTGTGTGTGTGTGTGTGTGTTGTGTTACTAGATTACTGGAGACAGAACCAGAAGTGTTCTACCTCTGAACTACAACACCTGTTTGTTTTTAAACAGGGTCTCACTAAATTACCCCATGCTGGCCTTGAACCTGTGATTCTCCTATCTCAGCCTCCCACTTACTGGGGTCACAGGTGTGTGCTATCCCGCCCCCCCAGTTGGCCTCATTGAAGAATTTATAAGATCAAAACTATAGCGATTTTCACATAGTCAAAATTCAAAATAACCTTAAAAATCTTCCTAAACTGTATACATATAGTATATACGAATGGAAACTCATATGACCTCTCTCAATAAATCCACATCACCATTTTTCCATTGTTAGAACAGATCCCTATTTCTTCTCTTGAGAGCTGAGTGAAGTAATTGGTTTATATTTGGGGTAGATATGATGTTATAAATTCACAAGTGCAAATCTTTGATCAACAGAATTACAGGCCGAGTACCAAGGTTCTTAACTCAGTGAGGATGGTGGGAACCAAGCTGACTAAATCAGCAGCTGATGCTGGCTCCCATGCCAGCTTACCTGGGGACATGGGATCATTTAGTGGGACAAAGGACAAAAACCGCCTGCAGTGTTCAGTTGGTTCCTCTCTGTCTTTCTCAGATTAGGTTAACTGAGTATACAATGCAACATGATTATAAATAGTGCTGTACTTTTATTTCCAATATCTCACCAATTTTTAGACATGAAGGGGTCCCTGCTTTTATAAGAAACCAGCGAGTAAATAATTGTTCATTCTTTTTTTCATATCTTCAGCACAGTATCAAAGTTCTGCAGACTTGAAATGGATCCTAAGTATTATGAACCAGTCCCTATGTGATATAAGAATCCCATATAGAATGTATGTGTGTGTGTGTGTATGTGTGTGTGTGTGTGTGTGGGTGTGTGTGTGTGTGTATGAAATATTGATTAACCATCTAGAAGTTGGTATATGAAAATCAGGCAAGCTCAAGTATCAGTAAAATGTTACATGCTACTGCTTCTACCTTTTTAATCCCTCTGAAATCCTTCCACATGTCTCAGAACACAATCATCTCTCACCTGAGTTACTACAATGTCTTCCTCATTGGTCACACTGAGAGACTGATGGAAAGATTCTCCTCATTTATGTCTCTCTGATCCTTCCTGTATATTAATCTGGACCAACGATTCTAAAATGTCAATTATGTCATGCTACTTCCTTGCTTTGGCAGCACATATACTAAAACTGGAATGAGATAGAGAAGATTTACACAGCCCCTGCTCAAGGAAGACATACAAATTCATGAAGTGTCCTGTATTTCCTGCTTTCTGATGTTTAAGGGCAAAGGAGGCATGTTTTAGCCTATTGGGAGCCCTTTGGGCTTTAAATCCCATCTCTAGACTAGTTGTAAGCCATCATCACATCCTAAGGCTTTTTATAAGCCCATTTCCACACAGGTTGAGCTTGTTCACAATCCATACATTCTTGGAATGTTAGACAGCTCATCAGCACTTGCTTAATTACTATGTCCTCAGCTGCTGCTCCGGTTGTAATAGAAAGGCAGATGACGCCATGTGCTGCAATTGATTTGCAGCCACAGACTTTGATCGGAAGTCTGTGGGCTGCTGATTGGTGTCTGAAGCAACTGATCTTCTGTACTATATTTTTAACTAACTTGGAGAGAGAAAAACATGATGTTGCAATGGTTATTAGTCATAGGAGTAAATAAGTGTGTCACTATAACTCCTCATGCAGCCCACAGGTTTATGGGTTGCCATTCCTACAATTGAGTTGCATCATTTTTAGAATTTATATCCTTTGAGTTGGAAAAAAAAAAACTGACATGATTTTTTTTTTTTGAGAATACTGGGGGGGTGGAATTAAAACCTAAAAATTATCTCTCACATGTCACATAAACAGGAAAGGAAAATTTAGTTATTTGTTACATTTAGAGTCAATATAAATTTCTTGTAGCAAGCTGTTTCATCTACAATGGTCAATGTATCAATCTTGTAAGGTCAATACTATGTTTGTATAAATTAGAGCAACAAAAATGTATGAAGAGTTCCAAATGTTATATCCTTGAATTATGGAATCTGGCAACATCCTTTTCTTGTTTATGGTATTTTTTACTCCTAGTAGGTAGAGCAGGTTCTGTGTACTGCATACAAGAGGGAGATTTGTATTTGGATGAAGGAAATATGGTGACTCGGATGCCTTGGGAAATCCTTTGTCTGGTTTCAGGGGGCAGTGGAGAATGCGACTCTGGGGCAGTAGAAGTGGTGTTGGATTTGTCATCTACCCCAGAGTCCAGAGCATGAACCATCTCATGAACCATCTCATCCATTCCCATTGGTGGTAGTGGTGCTGGAATTTAACTAGAGGAGTCTCATAATGTGATTGAGGTGCTTTTTTTTCTTTTGGTTGAGTTTATTATGACTCTGATCTTCCTGGAGAGTCTAGAACTACCTGAGGTTCTTTAATAAATGTCTTTTCTATTTGTAACTAGAAATGCTGACACCCCCCTGGATGATCACATTTAGTTAAAAAAAATGATATTTGAATGGAAGAAAAATATAGCACTAGCTATTTATGCCAGGTTGGAGTTCTTTTTTCCTTCCTTTTAGTGATCTTTAAACTTGGCTCTGTGTAACCTCTGCCATTGCTGATGGAGGAGAGGAGGCTGGCATGTGGCTTGGGTTACAGTGGTCAGTACTCTAAGTTAAGCCCAAGGAGATTCACATATACCTGTCTCACATGTCATATTTCATTTTTTTTTCTTTGAGCCAGGTATTGAGGTGTGCATATGTAATGCTAGCTACTCAGGAGGCTGAGGCAGGAGGATCTCACGTCTCAACAAACTAGTGAGACCAAGTCTCAAAAAACAAAAACAAAACAAAAAAACCCAAAAGAAACCCAAACAAACAAAGAAACAAACACTAGGGATGTAGCTCAGTGGTAAAGCCAGAAGAAAGAAAAGAAAAAATTTCTTTCAAAAATAGTTCCCTAATTAGTAAGAGAGTTGAGAAACTATGGAACTGTATTATGTTTAAGGTCCTTTTCAGCTCTAATACTTTCAATGACTGCATTACTTTCCCCAGAGAATTGTGTTTAACTACCATACCATACTTGTTTTGTAGCTGTACACACACACACACACACACACACACACACATCATCCATACCCATGGAACACAGAATTATAGAATCCTCAATGGTAAAAGATCTTTTTGACCCTGTACTTTTATTCTTATAATTTCTGGGCTATTATCCAAGAATCTAGTTCTTCTTTAAGAGCTCACTTGTCTTAAGTATTTATCTTTCTGTGAGGGTTCTATTATTATAGTTGTAATTGACAATGTGTTAAAGGACCAAATATAATATTGTTAGTGGGAAAGCATAGTATACTATGACTGAAATAAAAAAGTAATTCCACTAGCACTTTAAAAAATAGAATATTGCTGCTGACTACAATTTAATATGCTTTCACTACTAAACATAATGCAGAATAACAGTTTTGCTACTAGAAAAGATGTGATAATAATACATGCTCAGAAGCTTACTCCTGTACTTTATTGATCAACTCATTGATATGTGTAGAATATTAAAAATATTTTGTGAAATTCAAGCAGGTTGAATTAAGTATGGTTGAGATGTTGGTCATTTGGAGGCATTGAGGGGAACTTATGAGAGGAAAATGCCAAAAACAGAGATCAGATTACCAATGGCCTTGAGTTTCATATTGGAATCATGAGTTCTATTCTGAAGTCCATGGAAGCAAGCATAGATTCTTAGAGTGACACAATTAAACTTGAATTTCAAAAAAATATGTTTGGCTGCAGTACAGATAATAAATTAGAGGAGGGCAAGGCTTATAGGAGAGGTAGTAACTGGAAGGTTTATTTCAGGTATGTGATTGAAGAACTGAGAGGAATTAAAGGTGGAAAGAAATAGATGAATCCTGGGGCAGGGGGGAGGGGCAAAAAGTAGAGAGTTATAAGCCATAGGGCATCCGTATTTTCTTGAAGGTGTAAGGAAGTGTGAGATACCAAGGATGATGCTACATTCCTTTCTGGGTCAGGGTACTGGAACAAAGTCAAAATCGAGTGCTTTTGAGAACAAGTGAGAAAAATTCCTATTTTGTACTGCACATGAAAGATTCAAATTCATACTACTCTCATGGTCTAGGAGCTCACAAGACAAGAAAATACAAAATTGGACCTGGCAGATCTGCCTGAAACTCCTCTAGATGGACAAGTGCTGAACTTAGGTTGTCCAGAATTCTCACAAAGTTCCACCAAATATGAACTTACATACAAAACTACAAACTATATAAGTGAAAAAATCTGCTTTCAGTAAAAGTCAGCAGATTCCCACAGCAAGATTTTTAACAAGAACTTCAGATGGTAAATCAATTTGATAGAGACCTATATGAATAAAAAGCACATCACACTTGATTTGAAATATACATACACAATGAAATAAAACTCTAAGTTTTGTAGCTCACTAAGACTTGGGGATTGTTTGTTATGCAGCATAACTTGGTGACAGTCAACTAATACAGTAAAAAATCATGGATCTCAGATTCAAACTAATCTGTCTTTAAAGCCCAATGCACTGTGTACTGTATTACTCTGTCCTTCAAGATGTGATAAAAATAAATACAGTTATAGATGGATGATGTAATTATAAAAAAATTAATAAAGAGTCAAAAGAAGGAATTGGAAGCATAAGATAATCATGTGACACTGTGTTAAGGAATAAGACCAAATGGCCAAATAAGGGTCTTAAGGAGAAAAATATATTAATTGAAATTAAAAACTCAAAGGAAGATTAAAGGTGATATGAATTACAGTGGAAGAAAGAATTAATTAATTGAAAGACTAAAGGGGTGAAATTAGCAAAATTGCAACACAGAGAGTAAGCATATCTAAAAATTTAAAGGACACAGGAGAAAGGAAAAAACCAACATACGTTTAGTATGAAATCTAATGAAGCAAATAGAATGAATGGGGGAGGACCAATCTTGGAAAAAAGTGATGGCTGAAAGTTGAGAATTGATTGAAGAGATGAACATTAATGTAAAGGAATTACAATGATTCCTAATAGAATCCGTAACACAAATCTATACAAACCATATTGCTGAAGCTGTGCCATACCAAAGATATAGAAGATAAAACATTATCAGAGGGAAGAATCAGCAAAACAACAACAAATTTCCAGCAGTAGTCTGGAAGATACAGCTCTATTATTCTCCAAAAGCTGAGAATGCAGAATTATTAACTTAGGCATCCACACCCAGTCAAAAATATTTTAATATCGAGATGGTCATCGTGGCACACACCTGTATCCCAGTACCTGGGAGACTGAGACAAGAGAATCACAGTTTCAAGGTCAGCCTCAGCAACTTAGTAAGACTCTCAGAAACCTAGCAAGACCCTGATTCAAAATTAAAAAAATAATGAAAAAAGGATGGGGATGTAGCTTGGAGGTAGAATGCCCCTGAGTCCAATATTCGGTACATTTTTTAAAAAATTAGTATTATTGTTGAAACAAAGATGTTTTCAAACATGACTGACAGCATTTACATAGCAGCTTCTCACTTAAATATCAAGGGTGAAATTTAGGAAGAAGGAAATTGAACCATAAAATAGAAATACAATACAAGAGGCAGTGTTAAACAAAGAACTTAAACATGTGAATAGTGCTAAAATATTTTATTCTGCTGGTCTATAAAAATAAAATAAAATAAAACTAACACAAGATTGAATTAAAATCTTGGGGAGAAAGTAGTATTTTAGAGAGGAGCATTATGGAACATCTTCAACAAAATGCAAAAATCATAACCCAACACTCAAAGATCAATATTTGACTACATTAAAATGAAACCTTCTGAAAATTAAGCTCATAGAAGCAGAGAATGAAATGGTGGTTTCCAGGGACTGGGAAGGAGTAGGGGATGGGAGATGCTGGTCAAAACTTCCAGTCAGTTAGACAGGATGAATAAATAGTTCTGGAGATGTGTTGTACAGGGTGGCAAATACTGTTAGTAATGATGTACTGCACACTTGAAACTTGCTAAGAGAGTAGATCTTAAATACTCTCACCACAAAATAAATAAATAAATAAATAAATAAATAAATAAATAAATAAATAAATAAAATGTGAGGTGAAAGAGATGTTCATTAGGCGGGTTTAGTCATTTCACCCTGTGTGTGTGTGTATGTGTGTGTGTGTGTGTGTGTGTGTATCAAAACATCACCTTGACAGCATAAGTACTTATTACTTTCACTTGTAAATTTACAACTCCATAAATCTGGGGAGAGGATAAAATTAAAACCTCTGTATAATATACTGCCCCAAAAACAAAATACAAAACACAAAACAAACTGGAGAAATGAGTTGTAAGCCATATAGCCAGCAAAGTATTAGTACCTAAGATATAAAAAAGACTTCCTACAAAACAGTATGAGAAAATAAATAAACAGCCCAACCAGAAAATGAGATATAAGACAGTTCTTAAGGAGGAAAACTGAACGACCACTAAGCAAATGGAAAAGTTCCACAATCTCACAAGAAAGTGGGGAAATGCCAACTATCATATCCTGAGATGCTATTGGCAAAAACAAGTAGCTCAGGGACATGAAGTGATGGCAGGATGTGAGGAAACTCTTTTTTATGAGAGCACTAAACAGTATAATTATTTTGAAGAGCACTTTGGCAACATATTCACTAAGTAATTTACAAAATGATTTCAGAGAACAATAGAATGAAGGAGCTCATACCTGATAACCTAGCAGCTCCCCTTCTAGATTTCTGCCCCAGGAAAACTCTTGAACTTACACTAAAGGATGTTTATAATAGTCACTTGCTTATGATAGCAAAATCACAGAAACAGATTATCTGCTCCCTCATAGGAGAAAGGGTAAATTGTGGTCTTCATATATGTATATATTCTTGTGGTTTATTCATATATATAGTCCTGATCAATTAATATCAATTTATCAGTCCATATGCATATTACAGATAATCTCAATAGAATGACTTTGAATAAGAAGCAGCTTCTCCCAGGCACGCTGGTACATGCCTATAACCCCAGCAACTGTCAAGGCTGAGGCAAGAGGATGGCAAGCTGGAGGCTAGCTTCAGCAAATTAGTGAGAGAGACCTGGCCTCAAAATAAAAAATAAGAAGGGCTAGGGGTGTAGCCCAGTGATAGAACTCCTCTGGGTTCAATCAAGATAAATAAACAAACAAACAAACAAACAAGCAACCTCAGAAGGATGCCAGCAGCATGATGCCATTATTCATATAACCACAACAATCCAAAAAACATATAATAATGTAAAAATAGTATCTTTTGTTTATGTAATACAAAACCTAAAACATACCCATAAATGATATATACTGATTTTGAGTGTGAGTGGTAACTCCTAAGGAGGAAGAGTGGAAGAATAAGACCCCCCCACCCACTGTGCTGGGATCAAACCAGGGCCTCGTGCATGCTAAGCAAGGGCCCCACCCCTGAGCTGCATCCTCAGCCAGGAATGGAGGCTTTAGCCAGACTTGATTCTTTGCTCATCCCCAAAGCCTAAGTCTCCCCCAGAGTCTAAGCTGCCAGGTTAGTGTTTCCTCGGTAGACGCTGCTCAGGCCTAGCTGGGTGGTTATTCCATCCTTGTTTGTTCACTGCAATATATGACTTTCTGTAGTCTTGGAATGTTTCATAATTAGAAATATTTTCAAAAAAATTTCAAGAAGAGCTTTGTCAACAATGCCAAATGCTGCAGAGATTAAATCAGACAAATGCTTTTTAAAAAGTCTGTCAGTCCTGCAGTCACAGATCTGATTGATGGTTGAGTGGAGACCCAGCAGAGCTGGTTGATGGCAGAAGCAGGACTCTCTTCAAAGCTTTAAAGTCCTGGTGTTTTCATTTCTTCCACTTGACTACGTGCTTTCCTATGTGGTTGAGATGACTGCAGAGGTCCCTAAGTCTAGTAAGAAGGGTCAGGGAGAGGAACATCCAAAGGTGGTCGCCGTGCCCTTGGCGAGGCAGGTGTGGCCTGGAGAGGAGGAAGCATGGGGGTGGGAGTGGGGTGAAGAGACAAAGAGCTGGGCACCTTCAGTACACAGCGTGGATATCAGCTGAGAGATGTTGAGCTCAGGCTCCTGACGTTCACTTCTGGATAGGACTTGTCCTGGAAGGATGTGTGGCCCCAGCAAGAAGATAGAAGACAATCTCGCAGCTTGAGCTTCCCTTTGTTCTGTCTGTCTTGTTTCTTTAACAGCTTCCTTAAAGGAACATCGTTCTCTCTCGCAGTTTGAATCCCCACACAACCTGCTTGCAAAGAGTAAACAGTAATTAGTTATATAAAGTGACAAAAAAGCTACAGATACAAATTAGTGAAGAAGGATGAAGACATAAATGTATCATTATCCAGGAGGAGCCGGCTTCCAATCTTTGAGGGTTCTGCTGGAAACAGACTCTTGAGAAAGGTGGGCTCTACCCAGGCAGGATCTTTATGATGTTCTGGGATCCTGCCACCCACCACCCTGGCTCCATCCCTAGATCAAAGCAGCCCTGCCCTGCACCAGACCACCTGCCATGTCTGAATTCCAATCCCACACCTGGCACTAGCTTGCACTGTGACCTTAAGCACAGCACTTACCCTTTCTGAGCCTCTGTTACCTCATTTTCAAATGGAAGTAGTGAAAATAGACTGTTTCCTATTCCTTCCACCTGTGATATCCCACACAGCTATAACCA
Organism: Graphiurus murinus; assembly: GCA_004027655.1. Lineage (NCBI taxonomy): Eukaryota > Metazoa > Chordata > Mammalia > Rodentia > Gliridae > Graphiurus > Graphiurus murinus. The sequence continues at coordinate 44,018 of PVLC010011090.1, forward strand.
TATTCGGGATGTTTCCCCTGTGCTAAAAAGTAGCTCTGGATTATCCAACCATGGTCAGATATAATCTACCAGCAACAGCTAAAGACATTGCATCTTTTTTTTTTTTTTTTTTTTTGGTACTGGGGATTGAACTCAGGGGCATTCTACCTCTGAGCTATACCCCCAGCCCTATTTTTATTCTTTATTTTGAAACCGAGTCTCAAGACATTGCATCTTAACCCTAATACAAAGATGATATCCAGGGACCAGAGAAGTGATACAAGTTTCTGAAGCAGTCAGCTATGACACAGTAGACAACAGCGAGGTACAGGGAGCTGGAGAATGCCCGCCTTACCCAAAGGTGCCCACCCAGGAAATATCAGAACACTGAGCTGTCAAGGGACACTAGTGTGCAGCCCTTGACCAAAAGAAGGGAAAATCTCTGATGGAATTTCAGAAGTCCATCCCAAGAGGCTTAGCAAGAAGGGCAGCAGGGAGGAGAGGTGAAAGAAGTCAGGTAGTATCTCATCCAACCATTTTTTTTAAGAGGTAGACTGTGGTGGATTTCACACTAAACCTCATATCTCCCAACTTTATATATACTGATTGAATTTAGTCACCTGGGTCTCCAGGCAAGTCTGGGTCTTCACTTTACCCTTATTTCATATTAAAGGGTTTTAGTAGCTTTGCTCCAAGATACCTTCTGCATCTTACATCCGATGGAACTAACTGTGAAATGGCTTCAGGATTCATTCATTCATTCATTCATTCATTCATTCATTCATTCAATCTGGATTGCCAAACATAGCTCACAAATGCTTATCAATAGTTGCCCCAGAAAATCTAGAGTTCTAGAGCTAACAGCATCACTGAACATTTGACAGTTGTTTATTGGGTTCTAGCTGTGGTTCTAACTAGTGCACTGAGCTCAGGAAAGCAGCAACAAGCAAGTCAGAAGTCTTTCCTACAGAGCAATAACAAGCTTGTGAGAATAAAAATAAAAAACAAAAACCAGTAACATGATAACATCAGCTGGTTATAAAGGAAATGGTAGGCTAGGGAATACTGTCTTTTAGGGACATTAAGAAGAAGTAGCATTCTAGCTGAGGCCTAAATGATGCAAGAATTTCATCCAGATGAAACTAGGGAGGAAGAGTCACAAGACAGAGGGCTAGCTAGTGTTAATTCCTGCACCAGAAACAAGTTTAACCAGTTTGAGGAAATAAGTGAAGACCACACTTTCAGGAGCACAGTGGGAGGAAAATGGGGGGCAGGGAGGGAAGGGAGCTAGGGGACCATATCCTGTTTGTCAGGTGTCAAGGTAGACATTGAGGAACACCTTGTGATGGTACACAAAAGCTAAATCAGAATGAGGATAGAGACAAAAGACCAGCACAGTGCAAGTCAGGAGTCTGAACTTTACCCCAGTGCCTGTCACTGACTGCTACAGAATGTGGATATGTCTACAAGTCTCTTAACCTCTCTGGGCTTCAGTTTCTTCAGCTGTAAAATGAAGGCAGCGATCATATTAGCTATATTTAGGAAATGCCTCCACTAGGAGAAAAGACACTGTGAGAACGGGGATCTGATTTAACTTACATATTCACACATCTGCAGTGATTAGCATAGTTTTGAACATACATTTAGCACTCAATAAATATTTTTGGAGCTGGATATGGTGATGCATGTGTGTAATCCTAGTACTTGGGAGGCTGAGACAGGAGGATAGTAGGTTTGAGGACAGCCTTAGCAACTTAGGCTCTCTGCAATTTATTGAGACTCTGTTTCAAAATAAAAATAAAATAGGACTGGGAGTGTAGGTCAGAGGCAGAATGACCCTGGGTTCAATCCCCAATACTACAAAAAGTAAAAATAAAAATAAATAAATATTCGCTGTATGAGCCTTGAGCAATTTTTCTAGCTTTAGTAGTCTAAGATTCTAAAACAATCTGTAAATACTCATTAGTCTTGTTTTGATAATTGCTGCCTTCTATGACCAATCTAGATATAAAATTGAAAACATAATACATGCTGTTTCCTAGCCAATAACATAGATTCTGCACACATCCCCTGGATATTTATTGGACAATGATAAAATAATTCCAGAGAAGAGTTTCTGAGTTGAGCCAGGTTACTATTTGCTGAAGTTTGGCAATTTTCCTGCCACCACTATAAGCACTTTACATGTTCTATTTTATTTAATATTCAAATAAATCTTGTAAGAAAACTGATAGAGAAGTCAGGCAATTTTCTCAATGTTCAGTAGTTAGCCAGAACTCAAACCCAGGTCCCCCAGACCCAGGCAGTGACTTTAGGCTATAACATATTGCTTTCTAGATTACTGTTTCTTGTCCTGAATAAGACATTCGAATAGTTCAGGGCTGGTGTAGAAGATCAGTGATATCAATGATCCACATTTCTTCTAGCTTTCCATTGTATTGTCCCTTAGGTATGGTTTCAAGACAGCTGCTGTTGCTCTAGACACCAAATTCAAGTTCAAGGGGGAAGGGAAAGGAAGCAACAACTTGAGAAACATCCATCCTTCTACTCAAGAGGGCAAAACTCTTCCCTAAACCCCTATAAGTCACTGGCCAAAACTTACTAACTCAATGGCCGAAATTGTATCTTGTCACTGCTGGTAGCAAGAGATATTGGAAAGATGGATCTGGGAATATTGGTGTGCCCAAACAAATTTGGGGTTCTGTCATCCAGGAAGAAGGGGGAAATGGCTACTGGGAAAGATAGTTGCCTGGGTCTGCAGTTCCTGTTTAGAGCTACGTGGTCCTTGAGTCGTCATGGTATCTCTGATTGCTCAGGAATGCCTTAGGCTCTGATGAGCTATTTTCATTTTATGATTACTTGTTTGGGTTTTTATATGTAAACACACACATAGAAATTGAAAGAAGTTAGTCACTAAGCAGAGCTCTGGGGAATGTAAACCAGACGCCTAGTGGAGTCATGGTCACAGCACTGGCTGAGTGGGTTCCTGATGTCCACCTAGCTCTGGCGTTGCCACTACCTCGTGACATTAAGCAAATCCTTTCCTTGCTGTGAGGCTCAGATTTTTTTCATCAGTCAGGTGAAGGGTATTCTTAGCAAAAGAAGTCTAAAGCTTCCTTGAGTACCACTCTCCACTGACACTATTTGTACCAATTATAGATTGACATTTGAAAAGTATAAGAATATCAGTTTAACAGGCATGAAATGTTTTATAGGCTGTTAGAAGATTTGAGAGTGCTTCCAATTTCTACTTGTCTTTACTAAAAGCTGAGTAAGATGGAGTGAAAGCTTTAAATAAATAACAGGTAAAATTAGATAAAAGAAGCTGAAGAACCAAAAAACAAGGATCAAACCTAAGTGTTAAAACGCATCTTGCATGAGGCAGTGCCAATTCCACCATCAGGTTGGTGTTAAGAGACTGGAAGTTTCTGGATTCTGACATTGTCAGTTGCAGAACTAGAGCTTCAATAGCTCTTACTGGGGTTTCAAAATAACAACAGAGAAATGATTTGCCAGCTTCCCATGGAATGGAGGCTCCTGAGAAATGCCCTGCAGAATGTTTGCAATCTGTATAAGTTTTGCATGGCTCTGGTGACAGGTGAATTTGTGGTAGGTGCTACTGAAGAGTTTTAGTTTTCTCCTTTCCAATATAATATGATGTTGTTAATGATGATGATAACAATAACTGACATTTATAAGTGTTCAATGTGTGCCAGAGCCTGTCACCACTACTTTACAGATATTATCTCTAGGTCTCAGTTTCCTCATCTACAAAATGTGGGTAATGATTTCCTTTGCCTCATTCATTTTTATAATGAATCATTATTGAGAGTGTAGTCAGCAGCACCAGTCAGCAGAGGAGTCTCTGTACAAGTTTCACTTCAAAAGGGCAACTGAGGATGACATAATATATAAGAAACTCTAAGGACCTCCCCCCAAAATACTTAGAACTAATAAATGAATTCAGAATACAAAGTAAAGTTGGGGATACAAAATTAATGAAAAAATTGTGTTTCCATACATTAACAATGAGTAATCCAAGAAGCAAATAAAGAAAACAACCTCACTTATAGTAGGACCAAAAAGAATAAAATTCTTAAGAATAAGCCTAGGCAAGGAGGTAAAATACTTGTTCATATCCTGAAAATTATAAAACATGAATGAAAGAAATTAAAACAGACATAATGTCTACTTTTCTGTGCTTTACCTGGAAAGACATTCCATGTTCATGGATTAGAAGCAATGATACTGTTAAAATGTCCTTACTGCT
>PVLC010011091.1:0-48189 GCA_004027655.1 Graphiurus murinus
AGCTCAATTCACAATAGCCAAACTATGGAAGCAGCCAAGATGTCCAACCACAGATGAATGGATTACAAAACTATGAGATATGTACACAATGGAATTTTACTCAGCCATAAAGAAGAATAAAATCATGTTCTTTGCAGGGAAATGGATGCAACTGGAAAACATTATGTTAAGTGAGATTAGTCAGTCACAAAGAGTTAAGCATATGTTCTCCCTAATATGTGGATGCTAGGGAGAAGATGGGGCATAGGAGGGTCTCCAGATGAAAAGGAGTGATCCTCGATAAGCAATGAAGTTGATTTAATTGTAGTGGACGCAGGGGGCAGAGGGACGCCCTAAAGCACATGATGTAATTACACAATCATATCAAGGTCACTCACTAAAGTGAACCTGAGGGGGAGGGAAGGGGAGGGGATTGGGGTGGGAGTTGGGGAAGGGGTCAAGTGAGAATTGTGTGCAAATATGTTGTTAACAACTCGTACTTAACAAAGACGTATGCTATATTGCACAAATTACTACAATAAAAAATTAAAAAAAAAAAAAGAACACTGAACTAGAACTCAGAGCCCAGGCTCTAAAGCCAAATTTTCTAATTTTTTTTTTCTGGTACTTGGAATTGAACCGAAGTATTTTGAACCTTTGAGCTACCCTCTTTGTTTTATTTTATTTGCATTTTTTTATTTTGAACCAGGAATCTCATTACATTGCAAAGAGCCTCTCTAAGTTGCTGAGACTGGCTTCACACCTGTGATCCTCCTCTCTTGGTCTCCCAAGGACTGAGATTTCAAGACTGTACCACCATGCTCAACTGTTTTTTTTTTTTTTTTTTTTTTTTTTTTTTTGCGGTACTAGGGATTGAACTCAGGGGCATTCTACCTCCGAGCTATACCCCCAGCCCTATTTTTTATTCTTTATTTTGAAACCGAATCTCACTAAGTTGCGGAGTGCCTCACTAGGTAGCTGAGGCTGGCCGCGAACCCGGATCCTCCGGTCTCAGCCTCCCGAATGCTGGGATTACAAGCGTGCGCCACCACGCCCGGCTTGTTTTGTTTTTTTTCCAGTACTGAGAATTGAACCCAGAACCTTGGCAATGGCAAGCACTCTACCACTGAGCCACACTCTCACCCCACAAATTATCTTAAAGTAAGTAAATATGAGAAAACCATTCCATATTTTTGGACTTCTCTTCGTATCTATATATGAAAATTTTAGACCTCGTTTTTTTCTTTGCATTAATAAAAATACAATAAATGATTGCTTAGAATCTACCTTAATCCTATAATCATTTAAATTACTAAGCCATGAAGCCTAATATCTCAGTCATGAGATGAGGGAAAGTTCTAGACTATTTATGTCATATCAATTTCAGATTTTTAGTAGAAGTTCTTGAATATAGATCTAATATTGACTTAACAAATTAGGGTTGATTTTTGGATTTTTTTGTTTTTTTAACTTTTGCAATGGAGGCATTTGGGCCCATTACTCTTATACCTGCTGAAGAAACAAAAGTCAGCATGCTTTCCTCCAATTTGGCCTCCTTTGTCTCCTATCTGGGTCCTAAGAGTCCATCTGTGCCCTGTTAAATTCACACTTTATTATAACAACCTATCAAAACAGTATTCATATAAACGACTTCAAATTACCTGTTATTTCCTCTCATAGCAATGCTTCTAGTCATAAATTCCTCTTTACAAATACAGCTGAACTTTCACTGCTACCTAAAAATTCTTAGGATATCAATACTTGACCTCATTCATCTTGGCTTTTAGGGGCTAGTTTCATCAGTCATTTTCATTTATGCTCCTTTTTTAAAAACATTTCCAGTTAACAAATAGTACAGTGCTACATATAAACAAAAATCTCAGTAATCAATAGTAAGATTTATTCCCAAAACCCTAGTTATTATTATTTTCCATTGTCTACTGCCATCAAAAAGGCAATAGCAACAATTTTATTTTAATTTTCTTTTTAATTGCAACAACATACCTACTCAAAAGGATTATCTCTGCTTTTCAATAGTCCCTTCTCTCACAGTTCTAAAGGCCTAATCTCTGGAAATCTTGACATTCTACCTCACCACTCCAATAAGCTTTGTATACCACTGATTTTTTTTTTTTCAAATGTTCAAGTGACTGTCTTTTCTTCTGGTTTTACTATAGACTCATCCAAATGAACGTGACTTCCTTGTTAAGGTGCTCTCCAATCTTATTTATTTATTTATTTATTTATTTATTTATTTATTTATTTATTTATTCATTCTTGTATTAAGAATTGAGTCCAGGAGAATTCTACCTCCAAGCCACACCCTAGTCTTGTTTTATTTTGAAACAAGGTCTTGCTATTTTTTCTGAGGGTTTCATCAAGTTGCTGAGGTTGACCTCAAACCCGTGATTCTCCTGACTCAGATTCCCATGTACTGGGATTACAGGCATGCGCCACTATGCCTGACTTTCATTCTTGCTTTCACAATACAATCTTTTGACAATCACTATGAATCTCTGTCATGCTTCATAGAGCAGAGAGGGACACAGTTCTTTCCTTGCTTTAAGCCATTGCTTAATTATTCTGGGTACCATAGTGTCTCTCTCCAAAATCCTGTTGTTATCCCCAAGATTCTCCATGCACCTTGAATAACTGGATAAAGCCTTGCTTTTAAATACTAACCAGAGAAACATATAGTCTCCTCACCATGCTGCAACCCTGGTGCTCCTGAACTAATCACTGTTACTGCCAGCTCAATTGCTTTTATTTCAATACTCAAACACTGCCCCCAGATTTCAAATACTCTGGTGGGGTAACTGACTCTGGAAGGTTCCCATAAATATGTGCATGTCTAATTTTGGACTCAGATTCCCTTATGAGTTTTTTTTTATTTAATTTAATCCTACTTTGGGGATTGAATGAAAGGGTATTCTATCTCTGAGCTAGACTCCCAACCCTGTTTTATTTTTTATTTTGAAACCAGGTCTTGCAAAAATGCTGAGACTGGCCTCAAACCTGAGAACCCTCCTGTCTCAGTCTGGTATTAGAGGTGTGTACCACCACACCCAATTTATTTTTTAAAAACCAATATCATTTTTCCCTAAATATCCCAAGTTTTGAGCATGACAAACTCTCAGAAGTTATTTTTTGGGGGCAAGCAGTGCTTGGGATTGATCCCAGGGGCATTCTTTTTTTATATGCTTTTATTGGTGCATCATAGTCTCACATTATAATGTAAATCATGTTGAGAGTGACATACATGCATGCACACAGTGCTTGGGGCCCCCCATTTCCCCCTTTTCCCCTTCCCAATAAAAAATATTGAGATTCACGTTGGTATATTCACACAGGTAAACACAGTCAACAGTAGTATTTTCATTAATGAACCTTGGTCTTCCTCCTCTCCTTCCTTTAGACCACCTCCTTGTCTCCAGTGAGGTTTCACCTACATTATCTGGAATTCCTCTGGTATCCCAATTACTTCCTAGGTTGAGTGTATTAGAGTGAAGTGCCCCTTCACTTTTTATCAGAAAGTTTTTAACACTATTGAATCACACAAGGGATCCATAACCTTAGTCGTAACTTTTTCAGGATACTCCATGGCTTCTGTGCAAATGCGGCTTCTTTTCCCCTAAAAAGCTGTTGATATGAGGAATGGGAACCTGTGGGACAGTAAAGATCTAGTGAAGGGACAATCATTTAACTGGTATTTGTAAACACAAAAAAGAACCAGTACCCTGAGCACTCACTTGGAGTGTGTGGACTTATTTCTTCTTCCAATCTTGGAGCGAGTGGAAACGAGTGCCCTCTCATCCCACTGAACTGGAGGCACACCTTCTAGTTTAATCTAGAAAATCTGATGCTCCAAGGTGGTATTCTCTATCATCTCAGACCTACAAGAATACGGAGGCAGAAAGAGAGAGAGAGAGAGAGAGAGAGAGAGAGAGAGAGAGAGAGAGAAAGGATATACATACATGCATACATATATAACGTACGTACAAATATTCTTAACAAGTTTTGTGTCCTAGGATCATGCCTTTATACCTCCATTTTTCTTTTACTTCTGGATACTCTATGATTTTCTTTCCTATTCAATTTATTAAATGAGGTGTGTGTGTGTGTGTGTGTGTGTGTGTGTGTGTGTGTGTGTGTATGTGTGTGTGTGTGTGTGTTATTGGGGATTGAGCCCAGGGACATTCTACCTCTAAGCTACATACCCGCATCTATTTTATTTATTTTGAAACAAGGGTCTCACGAAGTTGTGAAGGGCCTCACTAAATTGCTGAGGCTATCCTTGAACCTGTCATCCTCCTGTCTCAGTCTCCCAAGTACTGAGATTACAGACATGGGCCACCATGCCCAGCTTAAAAGTATTTTTCAATGTTCCATTTTTTGAACATTTATTTTTATTGTTTTCCTAATATTAGCAATTATATCCAATATAGAGCTTCAAAGCACATCCCTACAGAAGACTGTGAAATATATTTCTAACATCAGTCTGGCTTTTGAAACTCATCTCTACATTTTTTTCATGGATATCATAATTACACTTTCCAGTACTACTAATTCAATATATCCCCAAACAAATTTACTATATCTTTAAGAGTAAAAATATACAAAGTAAGTGATTATATTAACAGGTCAGGAAGACTAGTCATCTAATCAAATACATTAATGTAGCTATTCAAAGAATTTTCCATTGATAGGGAAAATAATTATTATCCATAAAACAGAGAGGATAAATATCGATAGATATTTGGTAATGCATTTAAAACAATGTCCAAGAGGAGGCATGCAAGGGACCAAGGATGCAAATTATGTGGCATTAAGTCAGGAATGTCATTTTAAGGATGATGGCAATACTAAGACATTTTAGTGCAATAACTTTACACACTTGAAGCATAGAGCTTTTTATCTTGTTTTCTTTTCTTTCTGTGTTCACCACCTAGTCATCTAATTATACCTATTTTCCCATGTAGTGTGTCTATAGGGAGAGAAAATGCTACTTGGAGAATTGGCTTTGCCCCCTGGCAGATATATTTCTCATTTTTAATTAAAATGTTGGCATTCTGATTTCATAGATCAGTCTTATGAGATTGATAAATGCAAATCTATTACCAAGAGATGGTTCTAGTTTCTGCTCATTTACAAAATTTAACCCCTGAGCATCAAGATGGGTGTCAATATATACCACGGGAAATAAGAAATAAGCTTATAATATATATATATATATATATATATATATATATATATATATATATATATATATTTTTTTTTTTTTTTTTTTTTTTTTTTTTTTTTTTTTTTTTTTTTTTTTTTTTTTTTTTTTTTGCAGTACTGAGGATTGAACTCAGGGGCATTCTACCTCCGAGCTATACCCCCAACCCTATTTTTTATTCTTTATTTTGAAACAGGGTCTCACTAAGTTGTGGAGGGTCTCACTAAGCAGCTGAGGCTGGCCTCGAACCTGGGGATCCTCCAGTCTTAGGCTCCTCTTTATATTTTTATTGTTGCATTGTTGCATTGTAGTCTCACATCAAAATGTAGATTGAAATAATAGTGACATACATGCACACAGCACTTGCACTTGGCAAGCCTCCCCTGGCTCCCTACCCATTCTCCCCCGCCCCTTCCCCATACATGACATTAAGACTAGCATTGGTATTCTCACATACATAGATAGCATCAATGGAAATGTTTCTTCATTACTTCTTCTTCCACCCTCCCCCAGACCATCTCTCTTACACTACTGGGGTTTTCTCTTCATTATTTAAAGTCCTTCTTGTTTCTCAATGACTAACCTAGCTTTCACACAGGAGAGAAAACATGACTGATTAATCTCACTTACTATGATGTTCTCCAGGTCTATCTACTTTCCTGCAAATGTTATAATTTTGTTCTACTTTATCACTGAGCAGAATCCCATTGTGTATATGCCCCATACTTTTGTAATCCATTCATCTATGAATGAAGACCTAGGATGGTTCCATATTTTGGACCATGTAAATTATGCTGCTATAAACATGGATATGCATGTATCAATATAATATTCGGATTTCAATTCCTTTGCAAAGATACCCACAAGTGGATCCATTCCCTATTGTTTGAGGAATTTCCACACTGATCTCCATAGTAGATGCGCTAATTTGCAATCCAACCAACATTGTAGAAGAGTTCATATTTCCCCACATGCTCACCAGTATTCATTGTTGTTTTACTTCTTGATGTTTGCCATTCTAATTGAGGTTGAATGGAATCTCAGTGTAGATTAGATTTGCATCTCCATGATTGCTAGTAATTTTCAACATATTTTCATATCCTTATCGAGCATTTGCATTTCATTTTTTGTGAATTGTCTATTTAATTCACATGGTCATTTTTGGATTTTTTTTTTCTTAGTGGTAAGATTTTTTAAATTCTTTGTGTATTCTAGATACTAGTACTCTATCAGAAGAGTAGCTTGCAAAGATCTCTTGTTGTTGGTGGTGGTGGTGGTGGTACTGGGGATTGAACCCAGGGGCATTCTACCTCTGAGCTATACCCCCAGCCCTATTTTTTATTCTTTGAAACAGGGTCTCACTAAGTTGCGGAGGGCCTCACTAAGTAGCTGAGACTGGCTTCGAACCTGGATTCTCTGGTCTCAGCCTCCCAGATTACAAGCATGCCCCACCATGCCCTGCTTCTTTAAAGATCTTCTTTTCCCATTCTGTAGGCTCTCTGTTAAGGTTCTTGATGGTTTTATTTCCTGCACAGAAGCTCTTTAATTTAATGCAATCCCACAATACCATTAATTTTTCCTTTTATTTGTGTGTGTGTATGTGTGTGTGTGTGTGTGTGTGTGTGTGTGTGTGTGTGTGTGTATGTGTGTGGTGCTGGGGATTGAATTCATGGTCATTCTACCTCTGAGCTATACCTCAAGCTCTATTTATTTAATTTGGAAACAGGGCATCACTAAGTTGATATGAATCTCACTGAGTTGCTGAGGCTGGCTTCTAACATGTGAGCCTCCTGTTTTAGCTTCCTAAGTACTGAGATTACAGGCATGCACCTCAACGTCTGGCTCCTTGCTTTAATTTCTTCTGCTTTGGAGGTCTTATTGGGGAAATTTCTACCTGTGACAATATGTTGGAGTATTAGACCTATGCCATTTTCTAGTAATTTCAAAATCTCTGTTCTAATTTCCAGGTTTTTGATCTATCTCAAGTTGGCTCTTATGCAGGATGAGAGGTTGGAATTTAATTCCATTTTTTACAAATGGATAACTAGTTTTCCCAAGAACAAGGTCCATATTTCCTCCAACTTATGTTTTTTACACTTTTGTCAAAAATCAATTAGCTATAAGTGTGTGGATTTGTTTCTGAATCTTCTATTCTGTTCCATTGGTTTATGATTCTGTTTTTGTGCCAATACCATATTGTTTTTATTACTATAACTATATAGTATAATTTGAAGTCAGAAATTATGATGCCTTCTACATTCTATAGAATGCCAATTTAAACTATGTAGACTACCTCTATTTCTCAACTAGCCTAGTGTACATTATTAGCCAAATAAAAATAAAACATCTTAGCCAGGGTGGCACACCTATAATCCCAGTACATGGGAGGCTGAAAGGAGTATTACAGGTTTGAGTACATTATATAACTTAGACAGACCCCGTTTTAAAATCAGAAAAAAAAATAAGGCTGGGAGTAAAACTCAGAGTGAGAACATCCCTGGGTTGAATCCCTACCTAGTACCAAATAAATAAATAAATAATAAATAATCTTCCTAAAGACATTTAACATGAAGTCATTATATCTCAATTTTTTTTAACTAAAGATGACAATTTTGTATCCCAGGATGCTAACTAAGACATACAGCTGCCATAATTAAATGCATATGCCCGTGCCTTTGATACATCTGTACAAATGGTTTCCACTTGATATCATACCAAATCTATTCTTACTTAAGATTTTTGTAATATTTGGCATTGCTCAACTGTTTATTAACTGTTTCATGTTTGTCTCATTCTTGTTACGGAATAAAATAAGTAAGAATGAGTGACAAACTCAATTTATTTTTAGGTAAATTAAAGCAGCTAAGCATCTGTATTTTCCATAAAGATGGTTTGTTTTAATGGTGAATTTAGTAATTATTATTAAAGTAAGAGACACACATGATGTTGAGGGTTGTAGTCCCCAGGAAGAGATATGTAGAACTATTAATGCTAAACTAAGTATTCAACACTGTTTGTGGATAGGAATAACAAATAATAAATCATAATCTGACCACCCTGGGCTGAAAATGTAGCTCAGTGGTAAAGTACTTGCCAAAACATAGGCAAGGTTCTGGGTTCACGCTTCAGCACCACAAACAAAAAAGAAAAAAAAGAAACATTCCTACTACCCTTATTTTTCTGTTTTAAAATGACAAAGTTGTAAATCAAAGAAAAAATGGAGAAATGTTATGTACCATCTACTTTAAACTATAGTTGAGACATTCATAGGAACTCAATTCTCAAAACATAGATTTTGTTGCCTAAAACTTAGATTGAATGCTCAAAATTACATCATAATATGTGTGCAAATAAACAAACATAGATGTCATAGTATCTAAGTAAATCAAACTTGTTCACTTAATTTTTTTTAAATTTCAGAGAAAATATAAATCATTAAACCCTGAGTTAGCTGTTTAATAATTCCTACTGCTTTGGTATGAATTGCACTTCTGATAATTTAATTATGGCTTTCTCTGAATTAGTAAAAGGGAGTTATAGAGAATTTCATTTCTAAGCCATACCACAGGAGAATTATCAAGAAATTGAGAATTATGTGTTTTTAGTTTGAACATAAATATATTTAAAAGGAAACTATATATACCACTTCTACTTCTTCCTTGATTCTTTAAAACTTAAATATATTATAACCTAATGATAAGGAAGTCATAGCAAAGTATACATGAACAATTAGATTTTTTATATAGACAATAATTGGTAAGTCTTTTGAAATCTAATGATGTAAAATTTTCATTTGAAAAAGATATAGAGATTGGAGATTCCTTTAGATTCTTGCATGCTATGAATCTTTAAGATATCCTTATCAAGGGAAGTTAAATTCTGATTAATCTTCAGTGGTCTCTTAGTAATTTTTATCAAGTATCTGCTATGAGTACAGCTAACCTAGAACTTGGCTAAAGTACAATGTAAGAGACGCGTGATATTATTTTGTAGCGTATGAATTATGCACAACATTTACCTCCTATTCAGTTTCTGCCAAAGTCAAACAGAAACACAAGAAAAAAAAGAGGTACCCAAGTCACGTATTTGATACTGTCGGAAAGTAGCTAAAGCCCATATTTGAAAAAAGTGTTTTCAACTATTGGGAAATATTGGCTTATCCATTTTGTGCCCCCCCCCCCGGACACTTTTTAAATGCAACAAATTGAATGTATTGAATACTTATAAAACTGATAAAGAACTAAGATTATGATGATGGGCATTAGAGTAAAAATTTAGTAATAAAACAATGTTACCTTCAGGAATTTGCAATTTGTTTAGGAAAAAGGGGCACAGCAATAAGAAGATACAGAACAGTTATGGAGACAACACACCCACCGGGCAGAGCCACATCCTCCAATACCACATAATGGCATTCATTATACAAATGAACAAAAGCAAACAGAAAGAACATTGTGCTCAGGGCCACAACAAAGCACAAAGCAGGAAAGCAAGCATGGTTTGTAATGAAAAGAGGCCCAGCCTGCTCACAATGGTGCTTTGTATTTTTGAAAGAATGCAAACAAGCTATTCAGGGTAAATTTGGCTAAAATGAATTTCAAATATAACACAGTTTGTTAAATTTGATCCTACTTTTAAAATAGAATCCAAAAGATGGAATGAAAAACAATTTAAGAGATGATGGGTAAATGGATATGTCTGTATGGGTGTGAATTTTTGCTTGTTAAAGGAATCTGTTTAAGGATGTCATTTCATGTTCCTAAAAAACATCAATGTGATTATTCAGCTTAAATAATTATTTATATGAGCAGTATTTAACATTTTTCATAAATATGATAAAACTCAAGTGTTACTACATGTTTGTCACTTAGAAAATTTGGCCCTAAAAAGCAATGAAACAGGACTTAGATGGTTCATTTGTAGTGTATTTTATTCTGAATACTTGCTTATACTCTCCAGAAACAGAAGGATTTTTATCTCCCAGTAACCTTGCGATATGTAATGAACCAGCATAAATGTCCTCATATTCTGAGGATGAATACTAAGGGCTCATTAAAAAAACAACCAAAATATACATTATTAATTACTTCAAATAAGTCAATTTATGTTTCTGTATGTGTATGTATATTTGTATTTATGGATCATTCATCATAAGTTAATTAAAATAGTGGGTCTAATCTCTAATTATTTTAATAGAATAAATTGCACATTTTTTCTAGACTTGGTTTTCTCTCCGCAGTTGAAAAATTAAACTTGCTTTCTTCTGTGAAATATTTTGATGATAATGATATCCTATCAAGATTTGATGATTCAGACCAATCTAGCTAACATTAGTATTCACATTCTGGTAACTACACTATCAAGGGTAAAGATTTTCCATACAATACCCTATTTATATTTATATTAAAGGAGTATTTAAAGTATTAAAACCAATGTTCTTTGAATTCATTGCTCATCTTAAACATATTTTAAGCATTGAACAGTTTAGGTTTGTTGTTATTGTTTTAGTTTTTGGTTTTATTGACAGATAGTTCAAATCCTAGGAGGAAACTTTAAAACTCCAGATGCACACCACAGAAGCTTATTAGATTGACATTAGGAGAGAATAAACTAGAAATGGTGTTAAATATCAATTACAATGCAATTAATAATATAGAGTAGCATTTCCCATCTGTCTTTTCTTGAGATGCATATGTTTACTCTCAATAGCATAACCTATAAATCTAGGAAAATTACTAAGCCAATTATAAATTGGTAGGATGTTGCTAAATATTTATTTGCACTAATTTTCATCATCCATACTTGAATTTTTTTGGTTCCTTTGAAGTTCATTTTAAAATACTCACAAGCACATGTAAGATTATTTTTTTAATTCTAAGCACAACATATATTTTTGCAATTAATAAATAGTTGTATAGTCATAAGATTACATATTCTAAATTGAAGAACCCCTGCCATTTGCATCAAAGCTTCATTACGGGTTTATATTGGTCTCTCCAGATCAGATTCTTTTTTTTCTGTCTTTTCATTCAATTACCTACTTACTTGTGAATTAACCCCATGAACTACATTACTTAATCTAATATTTACTAAATGGAGGATTGGGAAAACTGCCTGCCAGAATGTAGAACACATTTCAGAGTGATTTTCTATTTGTACATTCAAGATATTTATTATGCCTTTTGGTTTTCTAAATTTTCATAGACCCATTTAGTGGGATGTTTATAAATCCTTAGACAGAATAAAATCATAGGCTTCATATCCCACACTACTACTACTGACTATTCAGTGTCTTCCCAGAATGTAGTTTTAGATATTGATAAGGCAAAGTCCAGACTCAACAGGAAAAACTATGATTCTGCTTGTAATTACAGGATAATGGCATACATGCACTTGAGGTAAGCTCATTATATTTATGATCCTTTGTAGTATTTATCATACCACAAGCACAGTGGAAAACTGAGAAACTTGCAATCAATATTGTAACAACCCTTTTTTATATACATTTCTTGGTTCATTACAGTTTCACATCATAATGCAATTCTCAGTGATAGTGACATACATGCACACAGCACGTGGTGAGCTTTACCCTGACTCCCTTCCCATTCTCTCCTACCCTATTCAGGATATTGAGTCTGCCATTGGCATTCTCACATACATACATTATGTCAGTGGAAGTGTTTCCTTTATTAATCCCCCCATCTCTCCTCTAGATCACTTCCTTCTCTCCAGTGGAGTTTCTTCTCCATTTTCTAAGGTTCTTTTGTATCTACATTATTTACTAGCTTCTGCATATGAGAGAAACATATGCTTCTTTATTTTCTGTGTCTGGCTAATCTCACTTAACATAAATGTTCTCAAGGTCCATCCATTACCATGCAATGATGTAATTTTATTCTTCTTTATTGCTGAGTATAATGCCAGTGTGTGTATATCCTAATTTTGTAACAACTCTTAAAACTTTTTAGTGTTTAGGCTGAAGTTCCAGCATTAACCATTTGTTACTTTTGTGATCAGTTTGTCCCTCAGTTTTCCTAACTATAAATGTGAATAATATTACCTACTTCAGAGGGTTAATATAGGAATTTCAATGCTTACTACTATAAAGTGCTTAGAAGAGTGCCTAGAACTCAGCATGTCTTTGTTAAGTGTTTCTATCATCATCATCATCATCATCATCATCATCATCATCAACATCATCAGTTGTTCAACATCATAGGATCAATCTAAAAATAAGAACTGATGGCAGGAGATCCTGATCCCCAGGCTGAGAGGTAAAGACTGAACATTTGGGCTTTTTCACTTTATCTCTTTTGTTAATATTTTCCACCTCTCTGTATTATGCCAGAAAGGGATCTTGTTGAGACAAACTGGAATTAAAATCAGATTAAGCATTCTGGGAAAAGAGATTTTTCTATAAATTTGTATGAGGTTGAACACCTGAGCCTGGAGGGAGACCTGCCTCTAAAGTTGCTTTTAGGCATAACCAGAGTAATTGGATCTTCTGAGTTGTGACCAGTCAGACTTCTGATTTTCTTCTTTAATGTATTGCATCTCATACTAATTATCATGTTATTTAGTTACCCATAACCATTCAAACACACTCACTATGTCTTGGAAATTTGAAGCTTTTTTGATGTAATTTCATTAGGGCAGAGTCCACAAAACTCAAGTTCCCAGACTCCCTTGCAGCTAGACATAAGCACCTTAACTAGGTTGTGCCCATTAGTCACAAGATTTGGAACCTTTTATTTGGAAACAAGAAACTTGAGAAGCATTCATCATATTCAGTGGCTGCCAAAGAAGGGGTTTCCCTAGCACTCAATGGACAACAACAGGAGTTGGAGTTTTCTTATAAGGACATTTGTGATGTGTGATACTAGGACCTATGAGGTTAGACTCAACTGATCTTGTATATTTAGCTCCCAGCCTTCCCCACAAGTATGTGGGGCATCTATCAAATACTATGATCATAAAATCATTTCTGGGTTTGTTTTTGTTTTGTTTTTGAGGTACTGGGGATTGAATCCAGGACATACTAGAACTAGACATACAGCCCTATTTTATTTTATTTTGAAATATCATCTCACAAAGTTGGTGAGGGATTTTCTAGGTGCTGAGGATGCCCTGGAACCTATGATCCTCCAGTCTCACTTCCCAAGTACTGGGATTATAGGCATGTGCCTCGATTCCCATCCATTTTTTTTTAAAGTGTGTGTGTGTGTGTGTGTGTGTGTGTGTGTGTGAGAGAGAGAGAGAGTGTGTGTGCGTTACCCAAAGAGAACTGTAGCACTGCTTTAGCTTTTTGTTAAAATGAGAAAAATTTATATATTGAAATATTTTAAAAGTATACATTCCAAAATGTAGGCCATCTTCAATTTATGATTCTGGGAAGTAAAAAACAGGTAATAATTTGACAGTAGTGATAGGACTTGATAATAGTTATAGAAAACTATATTGGTAATAGAAAAATATTAATTATTTTTCCATAAAATAAATTGCACTCTGTGAACTGAATATATACTGAATGAATTTGCTTCATCGTATGCATTTCCTGCTTCTGAGAAAAATGAAAAGATTTTGCCAACCAGAATCCTGGAAACCACAGAGCTCTATGTTTCAGTCCATATCATATTTCACTGAAAGCCATTGGCCTTTTTTTTAAAGTACACTAAAAGAGAGACAGATTAAGGATAGCTTTTATGGGATTTACAGGTTTAGTTCATTCATTTTTGAATGTGTAGAAAAGTAAGACAGAATGAGAATGAAAGAATGATAAGAATGCTAAGAAGATTTACTGGTTCTTATTCTATCTTAATTCTCCAAACCCCAACTTTCATAGCTCTAGGTACACTACTTATTTAAGAAACACCAAAAAAAATACCAAAAAGAGTGCCGTTTAGGTTATAAAGTTTTAGGAGTAGTTTCCCAAGTCGTCTATGGTCTATCTTCACAAACAGTCACCTGGGTTGTCTCATTTTCTTGTGAATCTAACATTCTAATTCTTAGCTTAAAATACAGGCCACAGAAATTTGCTTAACTTTCTTTGGAGCTGCCATTTATCAAATTATATAATATAAATACACACATTCATGGGGAAATTGCTGCTAAACCATTCATAGATGACCTGCTTCTGAGTCAGGGTTTTATAGAGAGCAGAGCAGCTCCTTCAGTGCAGTCTATTGGAAATCAGTCCTGGACACAGGAGTACATATAAGAAAAATAATAGAACAAAATAAAACAAAACAAAACAGGAGTACATATAAGAAAAATAATAGAACAAAACAAAACAAAACAAAGTAGCTATCTATATATATACACATATATATACACATATATGTATGTATATATACATTATCTATCTATACACACTATATTACATAGAATGGTACTATTAATATCATTTTATATGTATGTTTATATGACGTTACTAGTATCTATTCTATAGAATTGTTGTGAGGGATAGTTGAAATAATTCACATAAAATTACAGAATGACTTGGGTGGCTGAGAATAATTGGTTCAAGGCCAGTGTGCAGTAATTGAGCCAGACTCCATTTTCAAATTAAAAATAAAATAAAATAGTAAAATGAAATAGGGCAGGGGATATAGATCACAGGTAGAATAGCCCTGGCTTTATTCCCCAGGACCACCAAAAAATAAAAAATAAAAGATCTAAAGAGTAATCTGTACCTCTCAGTACACTTCAGCTACCTTTTTTTGTGACAGATATATTATGTTTTACAGTGCATTTATTCGATCTTTCATCTTCCCTATACCTTGACATCATTTTGACCTGTGGAGGGTTGGGCAGTTCAGTTCCACTGTAACTGGGACACTGGGTGAGAGGATATCAATGATAGTGTGTTTACTTATGAAGAGTCATGGAGCATACCATCTGATGCCCAACTCAGTTGAATGTTCATGCATATGTGGGGTTATAATAAAGCTACGTGCCATTGTGGGTAACTTTCATCAAAGCACAACAAAAACAAGGCTCTACCCTATTGTTAATTGTTTTGTTGTGCTAGTGTGATTGCTGTGGCTCCAGTTTTTCCTCTCTTTCAATGTATTCTGAGATAAATTTCCTCACCAGGTATTGTCAAGATACAAAATGATTTTTGTGTGATGCAAACACAAAAAGTCTCTGTGTGCTTACCTTTCTTATATTGTCCTGGATATATCAACATACATCATTCTAATTAGATTGTTTGTCTAATAACAATTACCCTAAAAGTCATTTCTGAGACAAGAATAATTGTTCAAATGTTGCAAGGTCATGGAGATTGCTGGGGAAGTTTCATCTTATCAGGGAAAGCATCTATTGACTGAAAATATTATGCTGCACATTGTGGATGAGCATACCTGAGAAAACATTCATGCCTCCATATTTATATGTCCCTTTTTATTATTTAATCTCAGCATAATCCTGCTGGTTTATAGCTCACTTACATAAAATGGCATGTGACCATAAGTAGAAGCAGACACATTCACATTATTTCTGATGATATGGCACTCAGGCAACAAATAATCAGAAACATATTTTCAAGAATTATGAAAAGCTTACTGTGCCATGATGATGGTTTAAGCAATTAAATGCTCTCTGTTGGTATTTACTGCCTCCATATTTCAGTTAACAGACAATGAGGCTTGTGGATGTAATTCTTTAAAATGTGCAGAAAGGTATACAATTTCATTATGCTCTGTGCATATCGGCTTATGTTGGCTAAGGAATGCAAAAAATGAAGTGGTAAGCTCCCCTAATATTTCATGTGAACAAACACTTAAGGAAGTGTATTAGGATTTTTACAGAGAAACAGAACCAATAAGGAATTGAAAAAAAAAAAAAAAGAGAGAGAGAATTGTAAATAGCATGAATTGCTGCACACCATTACGAGAGCCAAGAAGCCCCACAGTCTGTCCTCTGTTAGCTGGAGAACTAGACAAGCCAATGGTACATTCAGTTCCATAGAAAAGCTGAGAGTAGGGGTGGGGCTGGGGGGCAGTGGTGAAAATCCCTGTTGGAGTTCAATGGCTCAATAGTCCAAAATACTGATGTCTGGAGGAAGGAGAAGATGGGTGTTTCAGACCAAGCAGAGGAAACCAATGAGATTGTCTACCATTTTGTTCTAGTTCGATCCTCAAGTCTAGCGTGGTGGCAAACCTGCAATCTCAGTATTTGGGAGGTTGAGACAGGAGGATCATAGGTTCTAAGTCAGCCTTAGCATCTTAGCAAGGCTCTTAGCAATTTAGAAAGGCGTTTCCAAATAAAAATAAATAAATAAATAAATAAATAAATAAATAAATAAATAAATAAATAAATAAGTAAGTAAGTAAGTAAAACATGGCTGTGGGTCCACCTCAGTTAGAACACCCTGGGTTTAATCTCCAGTACCACAGGAGATACAGAAAATACAGATTCTACATAGATTAGATAGTTTCTGCCCATATTGATGAAGATAAATCTCATTTCCTCAATGCACTGATGAAAATGTTCTTCTCTTCAGGATATACCCTCATAAACACATCCAGAAAGAGTACTTTACCTGCTATCCAAGCATTCCTTAGCCAAGTCAAATTTACACATACAATTAAACCTCACAGGGACCATGGGAAATGTGTGAAATTCCTAAGTGCTTAAATATGACCATCAACATTTGTATTATGTGGAAAAAACTTTCTAAAAATTAATTACCTAAAAATTTGATCTTTAAGCATTTTTACATCTTGCAAAATAATTTTAAAAAAAAAGAAGCAAATGGTGGGTGTCTTCAGAACAGCAATATTTCTATGTTATAAAACATCTTGTAACTCATTTGACAATTAGTGAATTATGATGTTCTATAATCCTGTGGAGGATATTGTTGGATGTATGAATGTAACTGCATGTTCAGAGTGGAAGTGCTAACATACTAAATCAGGCCTGCATTCACTCAACAAATCACACTCGCATGTGTTCCCCACCCCAAGGCTGTTCACCACTCAGCCAAATTATCTCTTATCCTAAAATGTCTACGAAAGCCATTTTTGGTCTGATTTCTACAGAGTTCCACTTGATGCAGATATTCATTAATTTGTCAAGCTAATTTAAATTTCTCAATTCTTTCTATTCTACTTCTCTTCCTCCTCCTCCTCTTCTATTTTTTTTTTTTTGCTTTCAGAGTTGCACTGTCTTATCATGTGTGTGTGTGTGTGTGTGTGTGTGTGTGTGTGTATGCACACACACCTACACACACATGCATATGTATACTTTTGTGGAAAGCACAAGATAAAACAGCGTATGTTTCCCAGAATCATTGAGATTTAAGTACAGTATAATGGCAAAATGAAAGATAAACAGAAGTATTTTTGAAGATGCAAGAAGTGGTGGCTCAAATTTAGGAGAACAGGATTCAGGGTGATTTTTTTTCAAACTTTATAAAACTCATGAGCAATAATCACTAAGTGATATTAATATAATTATTTGTAAAGAAATTAAGAAGATGAATTTCTTTATATTGGTTTTTGTTTCCTCCATCTTTGTTTAAAGATAATAATGTTGTAGGTTTGATAACTTCATGATACTTTTAAGTGAGATGTACTAGAGGATGGTAAAAATGGTGATCTTCTTGAATCTACCTGCACTGCTAGGGCATCTGCTAATATCTTCAAGGATATGTAGATTTCTTATAGGTTTTGTTCTTCAGAAGGTATCTCTTCTGTTTGATTCACAGGAGCAAAAATGAACATTAACCTAAATATTTAGTATACCCAAGTAAAACTTCTAGTTTATTGTCAAAATTGAATGGAAATCAGTTTCTTAATTTTGAGACATATGTCACTGCTATGTAAAGTGAAACTGTTAGAAGAGTTGAGCAAAAGCCGGGCATGGTGGCGTACACTTGTAATCCTAGCATTTGGGAGGCTGAGACAGGAGGATCTGGGTTCGAGGCCAGCCTCAGCTACCTAGTGAGGCCCTCTGCAACTTAGGGAGACCTTGTTTCAAAATAAAGAATACAAAATAGGTCGGGGGGTATAGTTCAGAGGTAGAATGCCCCTGAGTTCAATTCCCAGTACCACAAAAAAGAAAAAGAAAAAAAGAAAAAAGAAGAGTTGAGCAAAGATATATGTAAATGCTCCATATGAGAGTTTCAACTCTTAGAGAAATCTAAAATTATCCCCCCCAAAAGTTTAAATATATATCATGCGACACTAAATAAAATATAATTCATAGACTTTCTGGTAATTTTCTTCAATAAAGATAGGAAAAATTTTTCACAGTTGTTCCTCATTTCATTTTTCCCCCTTCAGGAACCTTTAAATCAATGATTTTCCCCTGGTCCTATTGATCCTCAAGGAATGGGCGCAGGATAAATGCTTCCTGAATGACTCAGGGCTTTTGATGTATTTAAAGTACCTTTTATTATTAGGATTTGTATTGCCTTGAAAGCTGTTCCTAAAATTTTTCTTTGACTCACTTAAGTTTGAATTGCCACTGACCTGCCACACTGGGTGCTTTTTCATTCTCTTCATGAAAGGTAACGAGAAAGATTTAAAAAGACACATACTGTACACACCCCTATCTTCTTCAGTGGCCATGATGGGGTCTTTCAACTTTGCTACTTATCTATCCTTCTATGGTGATTTTAGAACATGATCTTTCATAAGATATGATAGAAATTAAGATGATGAGCCTTAAATTAGTACAAATCAATACAGTTAAAAACAGGATAAATCAGGATATTGACTAGAAAAAACAGAATAGCCTACTGTGAGCAATCGCAATGCCTTGTAAGATTTCTCTCAAAATTCTCCTTGTTCCCCCACCCCAAGGTTATCCCATGTTCCTTATCATCCAGATGACTGGGCCTGAATTGGTCTCTATGAACCTATGTCCAAAACATGAAGCACAACATGAAACAATTAAAAGACAAAGACTCAGGGCATTTTAGACAAGGGTTTTATGTAACTTACTTGATTACAGGCAACTCACACTCCTATCTGCTCTCCATCTGATGGACCGAGGTGAGCTACATTAATCTTGAAGAGCTCTTTTCAGGCAACCACAGCCAAAATGCAAAATCCCTCATTTAGTTATATCTTAGTCTGTGTCACATTGCAGGTTCTCTTAGGTATCCTAAGTGTACTTGGAAGATTTCTCTATTACTTGGTACTATCTGGTTCCTATATATTATTGTTACTTGTTTAGGCAAGTTTCTAAAATATTCTTGGTTGTGTTGATATTCTTGAAGTTTGGATCATGGTTGTCCTTTGATATTGTAATTATATGACGAACATTTATTATAAAGGAAGAGATGTGGTTTATGTAAGAATATTGTAAAGTTTTGCTCCAATTTTGAGTTCTCCCCCCCCCCCCACTTTTTTGTACTGGGCATTGACCTCAAGGGTACTCTCCTACCCAGCGATATCTCCAGCCATATTTTTTGAAACAAGATTCCACCAAGTTGCTCAGGGTTTCATCAAGTTACTGAGGCTTACCTCAAATCTTCAATCATCCTGTCTCAATCTCCCAAATACTGGGAAGATTTTGAGCCTTTTGAGTTCTCTATGAGCCAGTCATGGCCAATTCCTTCTTATAAGTTTGGCATACTTTTTGTTGTTTCCAAGCAGCTTATGATGTGATATGAAAAAATGTTTAAAAATCCCCAGGAAAGGAAGTCATTTGAGCATATTTAACTAACACTCAAAATTACACCACATTTTACTAAACTACCTGCTACTGCTATCAGATTGTGAAAGGGTAGTTGTAAAGGATAAGATGACATTTTTGTCCAATCTTTGCTAACAAAAACTTCAAATGAAAACTGATTTTTAAATCAAAGCAAAGTTTCTCTTTTGAGTAAGATTCTCTCCACTCAAGGAGGTGACTAGAATCTTCAACTACAGTTTTCATGTTAATCGTTATTCATTTTCTAAATGAATTTACTCTAAGTTTATTTGTAGTAGCCTTAAATATTTGTATAACTACTTCATTTTTATAAGACATGCTTAAACCATCATTTGAAAATGAGGTTATGGCTGGATAATGAGAAAATCATTATCTAGTCTCTGAATATTAAGCATTTCAGAATTTAGAAAACAATTGATTGCAATAAAATTTCTTACTGAGTTTTCACACTTCTAAAATGATCCATCCATCCATCAATCAATCAAAGATAAAAATTTTTGCCCAAATAAGAATAATAAAAATTACTGGTAATTCCAAGAGAACTGTATAAGCTTACACAAGCATCATTAATCATCTTTGTTTAACCACAGACATTATATTCCTGCTTCTGGTAATTATTGAATAATTTTATCAGACTATCACTACTAGCATCTATAATTATAGATTCTGAAAAATATATAAATATCAACTTAATGCACTAGAGAGCATAAAAGAACAGGTAGGGGCTAAAAGATATATGATCTTTAAAAGATCACAAAACATGAAATTGACAGTGTTTACGGCAAATTTTTTATCTAATTTTCCTTTAGATATAGGCACTAATTTGCATGGAATTCAGTTCATGCAGAAAGTTAGAGATTATTAGACTGAATCATAGAGATCAAGATCCAGGCCCAGCAGAGTAGCTCCAAGTTTAGGCAAGAAAATTGAAAATAGAATCCAAAAGAGAAGATACCAAAGTGGGGGAAGCCCAATGTTCCTACATACAAAGATTCACCAAAATATTTGACTGATTTCACTACAGTCGTGGTCTAAAAAATCTAGAGGACTATCGTCCCCCAAGCTGGACCCTTCAACCCTAAGGCCCCAATGGAGACCATAACTAAACGTTGCTGGTTAAAACTTCTCTTTATTATACATCTCTCTCTGGGATCAAGGACACTATCCAAACAGTAGCAGCTACAGTAATCCAACAGACTCCCAATAACCTCTCTCTCCCGTCAGCATCCTACCAACCTCCCAGCAACCTTCCAGCAATCAATAACCAACAATCAGCAATCTCTCCAGCAACCCTCCAGCAACAAAAGCTCCTTCCAGCCGGCAACCCCCTCAGCAATCAACCCCTCTCCCGAGCTAGAGGTGGAGGCTCTTAAAGCCACACAGGGCTTGAACCACGAGGTGCTTCATACAGCTCTTACCTGGGCCGGCCACGAGCCGGGTGTGCTGGTGCATGTGCTCTAGCGTAGGGCAGCCCTAGGATGTTACCACCTGCAGCCACTTCTGGCACTCTGCCAGACACCATCTAGAGGCAAGGTCTAGCTGGCCGGGCTAAGACCCCAACAGAGGACATGTTTAGGTAGAAACTCTAAAGTAACTGAGTAGGTATTTTAACAGCTAATCCATCCTAAGAAAATTGCATTTTATAATTTAACACTAGCTGAGAATGGTGGTGATCACCTATATTCACTACTCAAGAGTTTGAGACCAGCCTGGGCAACACAGAGAGACCTGTATTAAAATAACTAACTAACTAACTAACTAACTAAATAAATAAATAAATAAATAAATAAACCTAAGCAATTTAGGAGATGGATAAAAACATCAATATTTCCAATGAAACTGTAGAAGAGCAATGCTATAGGCATAAAGATCTTATCACCATACTGATACATTGAGGGAAGAACACAAAATAAGCCCCCCAAATTTTTCTGAAATAGGAAGTATGTGTATGGAAACCACTGGTATAAGATTTTATGCCATGCATCTTACTTTTTCTCTTGATGCAAAGTTAAAGACTATAAAATCATTTGGCCCAATTTCTTTATGATTAATAAACTAAAACTGAGTAAATAACTAAACATTAAATAAAAACACAAACTTCTCTTACATGTTACAATCTAAAAAAAAGTTGAAATTTTCTTTGGAAGACCTCAGTACTGTCTTCTAATTTTAAAATACAGCTATGTAATCACTCAGTATATTAAGCTTCAAATATTTACCAAAGAAATATGAAAAGATACAGCCCTATAAAGACTTGTATAGTAATGTTCACTGCCATATTGTTTATAAGACTAAAACGAAACTACATACATTTCCAACAATTCTTGAATTTACACAATACATAGTTGTACAATGAGCCTCTACTCTTCAGTAAAAAAAAAAAAATGAGTACTGCTATATGAAACAGCAGGAATAAATAGCCCAATATTGAACTTGAGTGAGAGAAGTTAGACAGAAAATAGCTGGTACTACATAACAGTATTAAACATAGTTCTCAAGTAGGCAAAACAAATTTAATATGAATGACATCAGAGTAATGACTTGGCTCTGGAATTCAGGTCAAGGACAGAGATTAAGTAGGATATGAGAGTTATGTTGGAAATGTTAGATAATTTTATATCCTGATTGGAGAAGTGATCATATGTAAGAATAAACATTTATCAAAGTATCTTCATCTTTACAATTAAAAGATGGGTATCTTATTGCATATAAAATATATTTCAATAAACTAGTTTCAAAACAAGTATGTAGTGAAAAATATAAAAATAAAGCAGATTATTTCCCTTTTTGCATAATGTGCTGGCTGCACTAAAAGATGAAGCACTGCTAATTAATATCAGATTTGGGTTGGACATGGAAAAAGGAGGATAAGGAATTTCAACTCTGTCTGCTTGTTACATATTAAAACTGCCTGGAATGCTTGTTGTGTTTTGTATTCTCAAGATTGTTATTTAATTGAGGGGGGCTGTGACTTTGACTACAGTAATTTTTAATATGTCCAAGTGATTCTCATATACAACCAAACTTCTCATTTTAATAATGAAGAACCTTTGAGGACAAATCATTTGAAGGAACTTCCTCAGTCATACACGCACTCAATAGGTGAGCTGGTGTGAGAATTATACTTTCAGTACTTGAGCAATTTTTCATCTAAAATTCACTGTCTTCTATAATTTGTTTCCCCATACCTACATCCCCAAAATAGTAGGAGACAGGCAAGAAAATACTAATTTCTACTTTTCATATTTAAGAAAACATTTTCCAAAGATAATTCTGAAAACAATTTCATGAAAATAGGATAAAATATTAATATAAAAATATTTGCAAAACAACAAAAACACATCGCAAAATACAAACTGTAAGCACTACAATTTACAAGATATATATACATATATATTTATACTTCCCATGACATACTTGTCCTCTTCTTTGACCATGTGGCGACATCTGGTATCTTCCACTACTCATTCTGCCTTCCCTTTGCCTTCACCTAGCACCTCAGCTAATTATGGTTCTTAGGAAGGTTACCCAAACTTTCTTTCCTGGAGCCTGAGTCATCATTAGACCTGCCTTAATTAGGTCTTTATAATTTCCATTGATCTTAGTCACAAGGTATGGTAATAAGAGATTCGCCCTTGAGAGGCTGAGACAGGAGGATCACAGGTTCAAGGGCAGCTTCAGCAGTATAGATTCTTGGCAACCTAGTGAGACCCAGTTTCAAAACAAAAAAATTTAAAAAGGTTGAGGATATAGCTTGGAAGTAAGATGCCCCTGGGTTCAATCTCCAGTATCCCCCAAACACACACAGACACACAGACACACACACACACACACACACACACACACACACACACACACACACAGAGCAATCATAAGAATGAGAGCGAGAACAGGAACGAGAGCGAGAATGAGAACAAGGGCGAGAATGGGAACAAGAGCAAAGAATGAGAACGAGGCTAGTGCAAAAACGAGAATAAGAGTGAGAAAGGGAGCCAGAATAAGAGCGAAAACGAGAATGAGAACGAGAGAGATAATGAGTATGAGAGGGAGAATGAAAGTGATAACGGGAACGAGAGAGATAACGAGCGAGAACGAGAACATCCTACTTAATATCCTGTATTCCAGATATAGTCTTCCTTAACTCCACTGTGGAGTCCTAGTCTGGTTTCACCCTGGTAATCTTAATTGATCATCCCAGCCAACAACAAGTCTCTCCTCTTCGCCTGTTGGTGTAGAGGTATGTGGAATCAATAGTCACTGGATGGTGGTATGAACTTCCAGTTCAAAGGAGTCATAATTGTATCTCCTGGTGGAAGCATTTCTCTCCCTAGAACAAAAACCTCTAGGCTAGCAGTGCATTAAGTCATGGGAACAAAAGCAAATATTTTGCTAGTAGTTCAACCCTTGGTTTTTGGACTTGTGAATTCTAGAAATGTAGAAACAACACGATATATTGTTCATTGATTCAGAGCAAAAAAAAACCTTCTGGATAACAGGATCCCAGCCCTGCAAGGTATTGGCACCTCGCTGGCACTGAAAATGAGTTTCCAAAAGGCCATTTCACAGTTCTCTGAGTTCTGTGGTAAGACCAATGTATTCCATGAGCACAAGACCATTGCTGCAGTTTTCTGTTTTTGTTGTTTTGTTTTATTTTTTCTTTTCTTTTTTTTTTTTTTTCTGTGAAGTGAGTTTCTTGATGAGAAGTAATGCTGTGTATAATACCACAAAAGTGGATAAGGCATTCTGTATGTCTATAGTGAGTAGTTTTGCATACAGAGAGGGCAACTCTATATTTAGAATAAGTATCTATTCCTAACAGCAGTGTTCTAGTGTAGTCAGCCTGAAATCAGATGACTGGCAGATCACCCCAGAGAATTTTGCCAGGGCAATGACTGTATTGTCGGCTGCTGGCCAAATGGGGACTCCGCAGTGGCCATGGCAAAGTCAGCCTTGGTGAATGGAAGTCCATTCTGCTTAGCTGAGAATAACCTCCACCCCTTACACCATGGGCATTTTGTTTGGGGACTGGAGTGGTCTGGTATCCACCAAATAGGTCATCATAACTACTTGATTGTTAAAATCTTCCTCTGCTAAGATCAACCATTGTTGAACATTTACACAATACAAAAATATTCTCACTTATTTTTTTGTGCGGGTGCGTATGTGCGTGTGTGTGTGTGTGTGTGTGTGTGTGTGTGTGTGTCACTAGAGAGTAGACCCAGGGACATTCTACTTCTGAGCTACCCTCCCAACCCTATTCTATTTTTATTTTGAAACAGAGTCTTGCTAGGTTGATGAGAGCCTCAATGCTTGCTGAGGCTGTCCTCAAACTTGTGACCCTCGTGTCTCAATCTCCCAAGTACTGGGATTACATGCATGTGCCACCACGCTCAACTTTCTCATTTTTTTTTTTTAATTCAAAGCTAGCCTCACCAGGAATGGTGGTGCATGCCTGTACTCCCAGTACTTGGGAGGCTGAGACAGGAAGTTTGCAGGTTTGAGGACAGCCTCAGCAACTTAGCAAGGGACTCAGCAACTTAGTGAGACACAGTTTCAAAATAAAATAATAAAATAGGGCTGGAGGAATATCTCTGAGGTAGGATGTCCCTGAGGTTAATATGCAGTATCAAAAAACCCATTGGTCATGATCCAAGAATTGCTATTTATGCAGATGTCTAATCATTTCTTTTTCTAAGCTGAGTGACCAGCCAGCTGCCTGCAATCATGGAAATGGTGCCCATGAGAGGATTTCCCGTCACCACTGCTGAGATAGGAGCTGTAGTGTTAGAGCTGCCCGCTTTCAGGTGGTGCCTATGTTTTGCGCAGGATCACCTGGAAACTATACCTGCATTATCTCTTCCCCTATCAGCTGACCATTGGAATCTGCCCATCCAGACACAGATGAAGGGAGGGAGAATGAAGGCAGGACTGGGGACTATGGTCAGCTGATTTAGTTCTTCATGTGACTTAATGCACCCACTTCTTCCTTCAGAGGTTGCTCAGACTCCATCATGTATATACCATGTAAAGGCTATTTGGTTAGTAGCTTCTATCAGTGATACATGAGTACATATCATTTATTTTAATATGTTTCCATTCATGGAAATGTTATACCTTGATATTTTATGGGAGAATTCCCTAACAATTTTATGATTGAAATTTTCTGGTGCTGGTTTCTCATTTTTTGCATTATATAAATCTTGAGTGTAATGCACTTAAATACACTATGTTATTACAGTTCGAGAAATATTAAAATTATCAGTTGGCCTAATTTGTTGATAAATAGAAGTGACATACTGTATAATTTCCAAATTAGAATAGCACATTGAGATATTTACCTTCATAAATGTAATTAATTTACTTATTTATGTTTCTATAAGAGTATTTACATATTTAAAAGAGAAGACTATTTTCTTGGAGAAAACAATTCAAAGGTTTTAATATATATACCTCAAAGGAATCTTTATATACACAAATGGGACTACTATAAAATAGTTTTAAATATGTCAAGGGCCAGTAATTTTCATATGTTGGATTCTGTTCAACCAGTCTGTAAACAAGACATATTGCAAGTGAAGATACAATTATTTTAATATCATTAATTTATTATCTAATGTTGGTGCATATACAATAATACTTCTTCAGTAATTTAAGAAAGATTAGCTGAACAGCTTCTTAATGCCGAATAATATAAAAATAATAATTTTTCAAATCAATCAGGAAATAAAAATGTGTTACTTCTAATTATTGCATATGTTCATACTTATGATTTCTGTAACTGTTTTCATATGAAATTATCCATTACCACCTTTTAAATCATTGCATTAACATACAGTTCTATTTAAATTTTCCTGGAGTTTCCAGATTGTTATTTTTCTTTTCTTATATTCACCATCACAATAATATTACCTGGTCATAATTACACAACACAGCTCAGTATCTTCTTAATAGTACATTGTCTGTTTCCATGCACGAATTATACTACTATTTATTCTTTAAACCTAAATGACAACAGCATGCTAATGCAATACCATGAGGATGATATAACTGAGCTATTAAATTACTACATATGCTGCCAATTTAGTTAATCACCTGTTATGTCTTCCATAGGGTGAGAAACCATTTTATACCATTTGGTTCTCTGGGAAAAAATAGCATAATTCAAGTTTTGTTCAATGAAAGATACTCACACACAGACCACCCATGTGCTATGCTCAGTGCATCTCCAGTTCTTATGATCAAGCTATCATTATTTAGTCTGCATTAAGGAGAAATGAAAAGCTTAGAATCGCCACATGGCTATAGGAATGATAGTGCTATATAGGCTTTAGTACAGTGTATATATAATAAACAAAAATGATTTAATAATAATAAGTTAACTTATGGCTTCTTGGCAGAAGTCAGACATTATTTCTGGAAAAAAAAAAAAAAGCATCGGCATGTATATTTAAATATGACCCTGTAGTATTTTTAAAAAGAAAGAATACATAAATTGCCTCCCCACTGAAGGCTTATAACATTAAATTTCATTCTAAATAATACTAATAGTTTCCTTTAAATAATGGCCTTCTTTAAATGTGAATAAATTTGGTGTTAAAATCAGAAAGAGGTTACTTAAAATAGCACTGAATTTTCAAAAAGGCCACTTGCTCAATTAATTTAACATTCAGGACTAGAAAGTAAGTTACTCCCTACTAAGTCCAAATTAGTCAGTCCTATTAGAAAGGCCCACAGGGACAACAGAAAATTTACCATCTGTGCATCCTTATCAACAAGGACACTAATTTCATATGTGAAGTCAACACAAGAATTATGACAAAGTTGCATGATGATTCTCAGAGATTACATGAATAATGGAACACTGAAAATAACCTGAGAGTCACCAGCGGGCAGAAGCTCCTCTGTCCTGTCAGTCAATTTCAAATCAATTAAGATATTCTGAACAAACGGCCTCCACGGAGAAAACCCATGCATTGTAACATGTCAATCTCTTTGGGTGTTTTCCTTTCCCTGCACCCTAAAAACACCTTTAAGCTGTACACATTTAATGAGAGACAGGCAGAGATTCTCATATTCCAAAACACCCAAGTCATGGAAAAAAAGTTGTGAATTAAAAATAAAGTTTATTCCTTAAATATTTGAAGTTTTTAAGCAAAAGCAGTGAAATGATTGAAAAAAGAGAATAGATATATGTTTAAAAATGAAAAGGGGTTGTATTTTATTGACATCCCCTCTGTAATGTGAAAATTATGTACTCTCCATCCTAAAATCAGGTACCACTATAGTTGGCCAAAAGTGAGGCAGAGAGAAAAGATTTAAATTTTGGGTCCACTGTCAATTATTACCTTCTGTCTCTAATTTGGAGCCAACAATGTTAAAAGTCATGAGAATTTTGGTCAATTTATGTAATTGGCTTACCTGGTTTTCGTGTGGGCAACTTTTATCCTTGGGTGATTGCCATAGAAAAGAGAAACTAGAAGGTCTGGCTCTGCCAGTTCAGTCCTATTTCTTGAACTTGCCCTAAAACTATAGGAAGTTTTTTGAGGTTTCCTCTATTTTCATTTTTTTTTTTTTTTTTTTTTTTGCGTTACTAGGGATTGAACGCAGGGGCATTCTACCTCCAGGCTACACCGCCCAGCCCTATTTTGTATTCTTTATTTTGAAACAGGGTCTCACTAAGTTGCAGAGAGCCTCACTAAGTAGCTGAGGCTGGCCACGAACCTGGATCCTTCAGTCTCAGCCTCCCAAGTACTGGGATTACAAGCGTGCACCACCAGGCCCAGCTGAGGTTTCCTCCATTTAAGGTCTGAACAAGTTCAGCTTTAATCTGTTGGCTGCGATCAATATGAATCACTGGATTTGTACACAAAGAAGCTCAATGTCTACCCCAAGATTCCAGGAGCATATGCCATCTCCATGGCTTCTGGAGCTTCTCTCCTGCTTTTGAAGAATGCATTTAGCTGATGGGCTGATCTGCTCTCATGTATGTTCTTCCTCTTGTGTGTATCCTACCTCTTAGCCCCAGATATTATTTCCTTGACATTCTTCCATTCCCAGATGCATGTCATCATCCAGCTTTTCCCAAAGATGGTTCTCTGCAATAACAATTGCCAGAGATTACTGGGAGTGTTAAGAGTGTGTGTGGCCCAGGTGAGAAGAAAAGTATGGGAGTACTGGAGGAGGAAGGGAGAATTCTCATGAGGAGAGAGAGATATCTACCTAGGTATAACCCACTTTATACCAGACATGTATGTCCTTAAAGGTTTCTGAAATACACAAGGAGTATCCTGTGGATCTCTTTTCTCCCCCTCCTCCCTTCTACCTGAAATCTCTCATAATTTCAAATGCAGACAAACTTAACTATTGCTCTTTTACTAAAACTCTTCTCATCTTACACCTTTGTTTTTCACCAGTATCACTAAACTAGGTTTTAGTGGATCATCAGTAGGTTAACTTAAGAGTGGCATCTTGAAACAATATTGGTTTTGGTGACACCTCTAATGTGATACCTTAGCCATCACTTCTCTGCACCTTCAGAGTTAATATTACATTCAGAGGAAGAAAATAGAGAGGCATTAGCACTAAAAGGGGAAGAAGGAACCTCAGGCTGTTCCATCTCTAAAATGCAAATGGATGTGAAAACTCAATCAAGAAACTCAGTGGGGCTAAAAGCTTAGGGAGAAATCAGACATGGTACCATCTTAAAATGATACATTTAAACTCAGAGGTAACCCCAAATAAATGCATTTTGATATAATTAGGTCAAATATCCAAGTCCTTATAAATGCTCTTCTATATCATTTATTTCTTCACTAATTTTATAGAGATACCAGCAGTGCTTTTTGGTTATTAAGTGTTTAGTAATTTACTGAACTTGGTGGTTTAGAAAGTGATTATCTTTTCTACGTATCAAGCCACTATGAAGATAGGTATGTTGTATAGCATAACATTTCCTTGACTTCTCGCTGTTCACTTTGAAAAAAAAAATCTCATTTCTATTTCGTGTTGTGAAGAACACACTCAATTACCGACAAAATATATCGTTTTCATAAACATAGACACATACATGTGTGTCTATGTGCATGTGTGGATATTACTGAATAGATTGGATTTCCAAAATAATAATTTGTTTTATTTAGGGAATTTGGAGATATTTAATTAGGCATGTTTTTTTATATTTTGGATGACCTGAGAAAGTATTATGCACATCATTTTCTGAACTGATGATTTGCAGTATTAGGAGCATAATTTTGGAAACACATTATCCAGATGAGATTCTATCAGTTATCCCTTCCTCTATTCATTATCTCCGTTAGCCTACATTCCTTCAATTTTGACTTTAATAAGCCATCAATTATAAGATATGCCATTATTTTATGAATCACCAATAAACGAAGGACTCTGTGAATTCAAATTTGGCATAACTTAATAATCCTGTGCAATGGCAATGCATAACTCGTTGCCTGGTCCTCTCATTACTTGGAGGTTTCTGTTATCTTTTTCAAGGGATCCTGAGATTTTTACCTCCATTGGGTTTAAATTTCCTGGCATGGGATTGGTAATAACTTTTCATGTGTATCAATAGTTAAACGTTCTCTGTGAGTATTCTCCTTTCTTATTTACCATAAATCACTTGGATGTGGCTTCACAAGATAATGTGTAAAGCTGTCATTCTTTTTAAGAAAACCATCTCATTATTATAGATGTTATGCTCCACTGCTCTTTCATTCCCTTTGTATGAACATAATAACTTAGTTTCAATGCTAAAACATTTTGAAACTTTTGGAATATTTTAAGTCATAGTAAAAACCAGAACATAAAATAACAATAGTGCGTACAATTTAATTGTAATGATGAGAATAAAAAGAACATAGACCAAGATTTCACACACATAGATAAGGACACTTGGCATTCACCTGTCTCTTAGCCACTCTGATTGCAAAATGCCACTGATTATAAAATTATCCTCAAGTCATTACACAATAAAGGGCACCCTTGAGAAAAATTGTAACTTACTGATATTCTCAATGTGTCAGAAACTGTGCTAAGTGTTGAAAGGTATCAAAAGAATGTGCTCATTGTCAAGCTTTGTGTGGTCAAGTATCCTCTGTGAGAATGCAACAAGTATGTTTTCATAGAAAAAAAAAATGTTCATGAAATAGAAAAGAGAATAGTCCTTCAAGATGGCAAGTCCAATGCACACTTCAAAGAAAGGGGTCAGTCCATCTTAAGTTGAAAGAGTCATAGATCTTACATAAGTGGAGATGGTGAAGAGAAAGATTCTTGAAACCAAAAGCAGACTGTGAACAAATATTTGAAATCATGAAGGCAGGGAACATTGTCAAAAGAGGGTAAGTAGGTTTATTTTTGCCTAAACTTAACATGATAAGAAGCAATAATTGCGATCAGATTGGAATGAACTCTACTCAGTGAGAAAATAAGGTGAGCCTTGAATTTTTCTGAGTTTGCTAACATGAGTAGAGTTGTTTGTTTGGGAAGCAAAACCTATGTTGCTGATTTATATGAACAAATATGATAACTGCACAAAGATTAGTTGCTACATATTGGTAACCTCAAGTATAAGCAGATAGGTTATGAAAACACATCAAGGGTTAGGCTTTTCCTTATACTTGTCATGGTTCTGACTTAGAATGTCCCATTGAGTTGGGCATGGTGGCACAGGCTTGTAATCCCAGCTGAGACAGAAGGATCCAGGTTCGCAGCCAGCCTCAGCTACCTAGTGAGACCCTCCCTCCGCAACTTCGTGAGACCCTGCTTCAAAATAAATAATAAAAAATAGGGCTGAGGGCTGGGGGTATAGCTCAAAGGTAGAACGCTTCTAAGTTCAATCCCCAGTACTGCAAAAAAAAAAAAAAAAAAAAAAAAAAAAAAAAAAAAGAATATCCCATTGGACCTCACAGAGATAAGACAGCCATGTTGTGAGCAAGTTTGGTTGTTGAGGAGGGATCCCTGGCGGTGTGGCCTTGGGATTTTATATGATCCCTCCTCCACAAGTTGTCTTTTCTGCTTCCAGTCTCCATCTCCATGATGTGAAAACAGAGCCCTCCTGTGTAATCCCCCTCCTCTCTGTCTCTGTCTCTCTCTCTTCCTCCCTCCCTCCTCCATGCATCATGCCCTCAGCTCCTTAGACTTTACCTGGTTTAACATGGACCAAATCTGTGAAACACACGTCAATTATAAGCAATTCTTTCCTCTAAGTTGTGGTGTTCAGGGTTTGGATTACAGTGTGAGAATGGTGAGTAAAACAGCAGCCCTCAATGCCAGGCGGTCATTAGCAAGTTAGAACAAATACCTTCCTACTGAAAATCACTCCCCCCAACTTTGATTTACTCCCAAATAGAGGAAATGTCATTCCAAAAGATGTGACAGAAATTACACACAGATTGGACTTATATGAAGGGAAGTTAGAAAACACCAAAGTACCATGGAATTAAAGGGCTATCCAGAATGAGGTTGATTTCAGAGAATTCAGTATCTTCTAAAAAAAGCTCACCATTCCCCGCATTTTAAATCTACTTCTAATAAACTGCCCACATGGTATACATAAATATTGCAATTAGCTTGTTTATGAAAGCACATTTAGGGCACACCTCTCAACCTCATATGGTTTAAACTACATTGACAAAAACACAATGTGACAACGTGAAAACAATGCAGTAAACAGATTGATAGCTAGAAAATCTAGTAGTAGAAATTTAAGGTAGTAAAGTGTTATAATAAACCAATTTGAAAATTATTGAGGAATTGAAGTAGGACAAATGTCATGGAAATATAAATGATGGAATCTATATTTTAAGAGCTTATATAAATAGCCTTACTAAATTCTGTAACAGAGTCCTAAGTACATTTTTAAATTTTTTGCTATGAGCTGAAGTGAAATTTCACATCAAAACTCTCCACAAATATAGCTAAACTCTATTTCCCATAACTGTAGGAAAAAGACATAATTTGGAAACTGGGAAACAAAAAAAACCAAGAATTAATGGAGCAATGATGCTTCTCCTTTTTTTTCCTCC
Organism: Graphiurus murinus; assembly: GCA_004027655.1. NCBI lineage: Eukaryota > Metazoa > Chordata > Mammalia > Rodentia > Gliridae > Graphiurus > Graphiurus murinus. The sequence continues at coordinate 32,902 of PVLC010011091.1, forward strand.
TGGACTTGGGAAAATGAAAAACTGTTGGGTTAATTGTTGTCGTTAGCAAACAAACAAACTGAAAGCAGAGAACCCCTAAATTAAAACAAATGCATCACTATGAAATTAATAAACTCTTCCAACCATTTCTCCATTCTGAGACTTTTAAAGAAACTGATGATTTTCTATAATTGGGAAAACAGAAAGTCTTATGCTTGATTATTTCTTCTCTGTATGTGCTAAAACATAAAAATTAGAAGAGAAAGTAATAGTTATGCACTGGGTGAAAACAAATAGACATGTTTCCTTTTACTTGCCAAGTCAGAGTTCTTAATTGCTACTCAACCACCAAAAAATCCACTTATAACAGGCATTATACTCTTAACGACCAATGAATAGAAATTTGATATCACTTTATAATTTTGATTCTGTGTTTGTGACCAATGAAAATCCATTTGGTTGATCTACAGTCAATGAGCCCAATATTACTTGACATTGAAATACTCAGATATTTTTATTTATTGAAAGTAAATGTAATTTCAATCTGTAATCCTTTTATTTGTTTCTTAAAGTCACCATTATTATTGTTATGCAGTTTTTCATGTGTTGTTAGATACCTGCTTAACATCATAGTTCATACTTTCGTGTCAACAAAGTTCTAAAATACAATAAAGAACTGCCTTAATAGGAAATTATTTTTTCTTGAATTTCTACAAAGAGAAAATCTTGCTAAAAGCTTTAAATGTGGATACAACCCACATAGGCAGGTTAGGATTTTAATAGCTCTTGAACTGAGTTAGAATGATTTAAAAGTCTTAATAAATAAGCTTTCTGAAACACAAAGCTCTACAAGCATTAAGTACCAGTTCTCTAAGTTGATTGGACAGGTGAATCCATTCAAATTTCGGTGGACACTAAATGTGAAAATGTGTTTAACTTCATTCATCAAAATTGAAATATAACTAAAAAACCACAGTGTCATACCTCGAAACACCATAAGGGTTAGAATGAAAATATCAAATGTTGACATAGAACTGGAATAATGAAGGTTTTTATATACTACCCCCACTTTTGGGGGTAGTGAAATTATTTTTAAATTATCTAAATACACAAATAACTATAGTACACTACAACTTCGATTAGGTATGTACCAAAGAGAAATATTTGCTTATCACAACAAAAACAAATTGAAACCAAACTACCAAAGTAATTGTATTGGTCAGAGTTCACTAGAGTGACAGAATTTAGAACACATATGTGGAAAAAGGGGATTTATTAAATCAGCTCACAGTCCAACACAGTGTAGTATGAAGTTTCAGACTGCATGTGGAAAGCTGGAGGAATCAGGAGCTGGTTGAATAGTTCAAGAGCTGGTTTCTCAGAATTAAAGAGACCATTAATTCAGTCCCAGTCCAAGATGGAAAGAACAGTCAAAGATGGAACTGGAAGCCAGGAGTGGTGGCGCCTGCTTGTAATCCCACTACTTGGGAGGCTAAGACCGGAGGATCCGGGTTCTCAGCCAGCCTCAGCTACTCAGCTACTTACTGAGGCTCTCCATAAGTTAGTGAGACCCTGTTTCAAAATAAAGTATAAAAAATAGGACTGGGAGTGTAGCTTGGGGGTAGAATGCCTCTGGATTCAATCCCCAGTACCGAAAAAAAAAAAAAAGAGTTGGGACTGGAGAATATTACACTAAGTGAGATTAGTCAGTAACAAAAAGTGAAGGGTCAGATGATCTCCTTCAGTTGTGGAAGCTAGGAAGAAATTGGGACACAGGAGGGACCCCAGACAAAGGAGGAGAAACCTTAGTGGAGTGAAGGAGGGGACCCACCTGAGTGAGTCAGGAGGTGAGAGGAAGACCTGAAGAAGGAAACACCTCAGTGGACATGATGTACACACACAAACTTATCAATGCCAATCTGTCGTGTTGAGCATGAAGAGCTGGGGAGGAAGAAGGAGTGGAGTGGGAACTGGTGGAGACCTCCATAAGTACTGTGCATATATGCCTCTATCACCCTGAATCTCATCATGATGTATGATTGATTATGATGCACCAGTAAAATAAAATAAAAATAACCAAAAACAGCAAAATCTGAGTTCACAATTTCTGAAAATTGAATATAACCCAAATGCCCACCAATGATAAAATAGAAAAACAAATGAACTATTTCTATAATGATGTACTGTTTAGAAAAGAGATTTAAAATTTGCAAACGTATGCATAAAATTTAGATGAGCTGCATATCTTATGAGAAAAAGAATCCAGTCAGAGAATTATCTATAATTTTATATAATTAACAAAGTTGGTAAAAAAACAAACAAACAAACAAAAAAAACAAACATGCAGTTAGATGTTAGGACAGTGACTCTCCTGGAGGCATGGTGATGGGAGTGGGCTTCTGGTATGCTTGTAATTTTCAACTCTATTTCTACCTGATGGTAATGATGCTGTATGTTCAGCATGCAAAAATTTAGTTTATAAACTTATACCATGACACTTCTATGCACATTCTATTTTATATTAGAATGTAAAGAAAAAAATTTAGGGCTGTTAAAATAGTAAATCACCCTAAGATACTGCTCAATTATCTAAGGACTGAGATTAAATGTTCAAACAGTTAAGACTTAATTTTTTCTTTCTTTTTTCTTTTTTGGTGCTGGCAACTGAACCCAGGGACATTCTACCTCTGAGGTATGCACTAAGCCCTTTTTATTTTTAATTTTGAAAAAGAATCTTACTAAGTTTCTGAGGACCTCACTATGTTGCTGAGGCTGACCTCAAACCTACTATTTTACTGTCTCAGCCTCCCAAGGAATGAGATTATAAGCTTTGCCACTATGCCCAACTGAAGTATTTCACTTGAAAATTCATATCAATGTCATTCTCAGAGTTAGATAAATCAGTCTTAAATTTCATATTAAAAAAAATACTCAGAATAGATAAAGCAATTCTGAACAATAAGAACCATGCAGGAAACATCACAATTCCAGACTTCAAATTACACTGCTGAGCTATAGTAATTAAACCATCATGGAATTGACACAAAAACAGACACATAAACCAATGGAACAGAAGAGATAGAAACAAATCCACAAACTTATTGCCAATTCATTTTCAACAAAGATGCCAAAAATATATGTTGGAGAAGAGAAATCCTTTTCAACAAATTGTATTGGAAAAACTTGTTATCCATTCGTAGAAAAATGAAATTAAATCCCAACCTCTCAACCTGCACAAGAGTCAACTCAAGACAGATCAAAGACCTGAAAATTAGACCAGAGACCTTGAAATCAGTAGAGGAAGGCATAGGTCTAACACTCTACCATATAGGCACGGGCAGGAACTTTCTCAAGAAGACTCTCAGAGCTCATAAAATTAAAGCAAACATTAATAAATGGGATTGTATTAAATAGAAAAGTTTCTGCTCATCACAGAAAACCATCAAGAGTCTAAAATGAGAGCCTGTAGAATGGGAGAAGATCTTTGCCAACTATTCCTCTGATAAAGGACTAATGTCTGAATTTAGAAATTACTCAAAGAAGTTAACACTAAAAAAACTACCAACCCAATCAAGAAATGGACCATTGAATTAAATAGACAATTCACAAAATAGGAAAAACAAAGGGTCAATACATACAGGAAAAATGTTCAACATAATTAGCAATCAGGAAGATGAAAATAAAAACTGCATTGAGATTCCATCTAACCCCAATCTGACTGGCAGTCATCAAGATTCAAACAACAAATGCTGGTGAGGATGTGGGGAAATAGGAACTTTCTACACTATTGGTGGATTTGCAAATTAGGGTAGCACTATTGACTGAAAATAAATGTGGAGATTCCTCAGAAAATTGGGAATGGATACATGATTCAGCTATACCACTCTTGGGTATCTTTCCAAAAGGACTGAAGTCAGAATATTATAGTAATGCATGCATAGTTATGTTTATAGCAGCACAATTCATAATATCCAAATTATGCAAACAACCCAGGTTCCCATCAACAGATGAATAAATCACAAAATTGTATAATATACACTCTATGGAATTCTACTCAGCAATAAAAAAAAAATGTCATTTTCAGGAAAAGACATAGACCTGGATAACTTTATGATAAGTAAGATTAGTCAGTCACAGAAAGCAAAGGGTCATATGTTTTCTTTCTTATATGTAAGCCAGAGAGTAATCAGTAAACACGAGGAACTTTAGACAGTGGAGGAGAAACCCAGTGGAGTGAGGGAGGTAGTTTTGTGGAGATTTGGAGAGAGAAAGAATTCATGAAGAAAACATTTCCATTGATATTATGTAAATATGTGAGAATATCAATGCCAATCTCAATATCTTATATGGGAAAGGGGAGAGAGTGGGGAGGGAGCCAAGAGAAAAGTCACCAAGTGTTTTGTGCATGCATACCACGGTCACTGTGAAATGCATTATGATGTGAGACTCTAATGCACAAATGAACCTATAAAAGGAAAAAAAAAAAAAAGAAAATCCCCCTCTGTTGTGAAAATTAGTATGTAAGACATTAAAGAACAAAACTAAATGGCAATTTTTGTTTGAAGAGAAAGAGAAATTGACTCGTGCTAATGATGAATGATGTGATAGCCTCAGGCTCTTTGTAGACCAGGTCACAGGTTACTACTTCACAGCAAAGTGGACCTGAGGAATTTTGCTAGTAGGGTCTAACTCCACTCAGGTTTCTGTATCAAATCATCATTGGCTAGTTGGTCTGTCCACACCAGAAATTAATTTCCCATAGCTCTGGTGCCTGGGGAGTTCAAGATCAATATTTCAATAGATTCAGAAACTAATGACGGATAGCTTCCTGATCCATAGATAGTGCCTTCTTGCTGGGCCTTCACATGGAGGAAAGGATGAGGATCTAACTAGGGTTGTTTTGATAAGGGCACAAATTCCACTCTCAAAGCCTTTGCCCTCATGAAGGATTTGCTCGAAGGCCCCACCTCTTATCATGACTTTGAGAGTCTGAATTTCCACAGGTTATGTTTGAGAAAATATGAATGTTCAAAGTGCATCAAAGGGGAATGGGCATATAGGTGGGGTGGCAATGACTCTCCAGAGATTTAAGTGAACTGAAATGAGTTTGCGAAAACTAGGGTGACTTTAACCTAAGTTAAGCAAAGTTGTGAGTTAAAAAAATGTTGGTAATGGAGGACAATACCAAAACAAAACAAAACAGAAAGAAAGAAATTACCTGCCAAAAAACAAGGTTGTACTACCAGTTGTCTTGTTCCAACACATAATAATTCAGGAATCAGGAAATTTTACTTATTAATTCCTATCATCTTCTATGTTAAAAATTGGGTTTAAAGTATATTTATCTGACTTTTTTAAAAACTACTTGGTTTAAAATAAAGCATACACAATTTCTAAATAGAGCATAACTTGGAGTGCAAAGAAAAGTACTCACCACGCTGGCAAAAATATGTGTAGTAAAAATAATTATATTCACAGTAGAGTTTTTATTGTTGTTGTTGTTACTATTGTTAGTGTGAATCTCCCCTCCCAAAATGTGGCAATATATCCACTATTTATTTATTTATTTATTTATTTATTTATTTATTTATTTATTTATTTATTCATTTATTCATTTATTTATTTTTATTATTTTTATGGTACTGGGCATTGAACCCAGGAGCCTTTAACCTCTGAGCTACACCCTTAGCCCTTTTTATTTTTTATTATAGAAGCAAGGTCTCTCTGGGTTGAAATATGGAAATTTAAATGGGCAAATGTACTTTGTTTGAAGCCAAGAGATGTTTAAGGTATTATTAGACATTATTAGACCTTGATATCCTCAAAATCTTTTTGTGTAAAGAAGAGATTACGACCAGTGCTTCATAAATAGCTACTTATCCTCTCTCCTAGAAGTCTATATTTTTAAACGCTAAATATATATACTAGATGACTCTAAAATAATACTACATATTTTTGTTCTAGACTATGGACATAAACACAGCTATATTTATGAACATAAACATAACTAAAGCGACAAAAAAATGTCCTGTAATTTTCAAGTAACATGGAACATTTTCACTGTAATGAGAAAAGAGCCTATTATCGGGTTCAATTCCACAAAGTCATTTAATAGGAAATTGTTATAATACTCAGAGAATTAAACCATCCCTTCATACTTAGTCACTAGCAAAGGAAAATAAGTATTTAGTAGTTGATTTATAATCTCATTTCACATTCTCCTCTTTGCCTGCACCAGTTGCTGGAGCTATGAGTTCATATTGTCATAAAGAAATGGGAATATAATCACATCCTAATTACATAGCTTTGGGTTATTTGTACAATTAAGTTATCTGTTACAAAGTTAATGAATGTTAATAATGCAATTCTCCTTGGTGACCTGATTGATATACTAACATTTATTGAGCACCACACTCTATTAATTAAGGCACAATTCTAAAATGAATATTGAAAAATATATGTATATATTTATCCCTCAGGTCACAATAAGTGACCATTTCTTTTTTTAAATACACTTTCAATTCTTAACTTGGTAAATTTTAAAAAGAACAATTATGCTTATCTTATTTATCCATTTATCTTATTTTGCATAAAATTTGGGCAAAAGTGTAAACTACTCCTTTTCAGTTGGAGGAAAATGTGTCTTGTACCCCAAACACAATCAACCATGGAAAAAGTAAATTAGAAGAAATGCGCCTCAAATATTAATGGCATTAAAATGTGATGCAGAGAAAATTGGACAATAGTAGAAGAGAATTGTCCTCATAAAATAAGGTTTAACAAATACATCACACAAAATTAGCACAAGCACTACAAGCACCTATGAAAATCCTCTTGCCTTTATTTCTCTTGCTCAGACACTGTCAGCACTCACAAATCAGGATAAGGTTTACATCACAGTGTGTTAAATTATATTTATGCCCCTGTAAAGCTGTGCGACACCGTTGCCTTGTGTAAGAAATCTTTAAACTACATGATCTGGCAAGTAACTGCTGATGTTTACTTCTACAATTCGATCTGGTTGCATTAGACACTTGAGAAATGACCTTTTAAAGAGTCCATTCCTAAAAGAATATCTTTGAGATAGATACTTACTCCTATGATGTCATCACTGGCTCTTCTCCTCTTCTCTTATTGCGATAACTTAGTGCCAGTTACCCTACCTCTTCAAATGTCGCTTGATACCTGAGATTTCTGGATTTCATTTAAAACATAAATCTCCATAGGATACAACATGGTGTGTGTTAAAGTTTCTTAAACTGGAGCTTCGATGCTCAAGCCTCTTCATGATAGAAAGTCAGTGGATTTAGATAATTATACCATAAAAAAAATTTTATGTGACGTGTTCACATAATTGAAGCAAACGTGAATTCTACTTGTGGGGATTATCTTAATTTTCCACTTCAGTTGTCTAGTGTAAAAGTGAAGAATAATGACACTTAGTTTCCTCAAGCCATTATTACTAGTGTTGATTTTTCATGGCCTTGGGTTTAGCATTGAAAATGCAAACAACTTAAATGGTTAAATAATTTTTGGTGTTGTAATTATCCTTTTACTTACCAAAGTTCAAACTTATTATAAGAACGTATTACTAACATTGAGCAATTATGAGTCAGTCATTGACTATTCATTCTCTTACACATTAAGTATAATAAAATAAGTAAAAATATAAAGTATATCATTAATGCTATCATTATAGAATCAAATTAAGAAATGGCTTAAATTGGGATGGGGATGTAACTCAATGGTAAAGCACTTAACTAGAATTCATATGCATGAAATCCTCAGTTCAATCTCTAGCACCACCCAAAACAGCAACAGCAAATAGATTTAAATCAAGCTATCACCCGTCAATGACAGAAGTGAGCAACAGAGTCAGAGACAGAAAAACAGAGAATGTGTTAGAATACAATGTAAGTATGCAAATGTTTTATCTAACCTCTCATTTTTTCTTTGTCTGATGTGTTATTCTCAGTTACGTAAGACACTTATTAGGTACCATATTTGAGAACTGAGCTCCAATAAGGGGTATTTTGTTCTTATTGGGTCTGTTGGCACATGGTCTATAATCCCAGCTACTGAGGAGGCTGAAGCAGGATTGAAAGTTCCAGTCTGGTTTCAGCAATTTAGCAAAGACCTATCTCAAAATTAAAAAACAAAATAAAATAAGATAAAAAAGCTGCAGGTTTGTCTCCGGGGTAGAGCACTACTGGGGTCAACCTCTAATTAACAAACACACACTCACAGTTACTGTACAATGAAGTATACATACAGCATAGCAAATATTTTGGTTCTTTCACAATATATATTGACATAGTAAAAGTGTTCCAAATTCATGATGAGTTTTAAACATTGGTGAAATCAATTTTAAACATGGAAACCATAAAAATAGTTAGCGATTTGCAAAATCAGGCATATGACTCTATACTCCTTTGTTATTTGTTGACATAAGAAAGGACAAGTTGTCTGGTGGCACATACGTTAATTCCAGTATCTGGGAAGCTAAGACAAGAGGATCACAGGTTCAAGGCCAGTCTCAACAACTTAGTGAGACCCTATGTCAAAAGTAAAAAAAATAATAAAAGATCTGGATGTATAGTTCAAATTTATTGAAGGTAGAATGTCAAAACACACGAATTGAAGTCATTCACCAATCTCATTGAGAAAGGCAGTTTAAATAATAGTTTATTTAGGTATCTGGAGAGAGATGAGAAATAGTATAAAATATTATAAAATTTTGAAATATATTTGTTTCTTGTTGAGTCTTTGCTTCTACTTCATTAAAATAAATATATGTTAAAATAGAGGTAAGTAAAATTATATTATTTGCCTAAAGAGGTAAGTAAAATTATATTATTTACCTCTATTTTTGGAGACATTCCTGAAAATATAATAAGTTGATCAAAAGAAATGAAGAAAACAAAATTTGACTCATGTTTTTTTTTTCTTTATGATGCTGAGTACAAAATAATTTCATAAACATTTCCACATTCATAAAACAAAGTTACTATTGCTTTTAAAATTAATTTTCATAATTAAAGGAGTTGAGCAAAAAACCAAGGCTTCATTCCTCTTTGGATCTAATTAAAGCAGTATTTTAATAATTGTGCCTGAATTTCTTTTCTCAACCAACAAAACAGCAAAAATTAAGTTGACCCCAATGTGACTTTTCAGAGGACCTCAGCTAAATTAATGAATTTATCCTGAGACTCCCTAAGTTCAGTATCAGGCAGCAAAGATCAACAAGGAGAGGGGTCCAAGCCATGAAGAGGTCTCTGAAACACTGGGGTCTTTTAGATAAAGTTGGCAAGTAAAAATAATAATTTCTCACTTTTAAGATGTAAATTAATTCTTTTGAACTGTTAATCACTAAACTTCCATGATTCACAATTTATAGAATTGCCTTGAAAGGTAAGGTCATTTATTTATTTATTTTTATATACTTTTATGGGTGCATTTTAGTCTCACATCCTGATAGTTCAAAGTATTAGGGACATACATGCACACAGCACTTGGTGAGCTTCACCCTGGCTTCCTGCTCACCCCCCTACCCTTCCCCAATCATGATATTATGATTGGTATTGGTATTCTCACATGTGTACATAACATCGGTGGAAATGTTTTCTTTATGAATTGTCCTTCCTCACCACCACCACCCTCCCCTCCAACACCTCCCTCCCTCCACAGGGGTTTCTCCTCCATGATCTAAAGTCCCTCTTGTATCCAGATTACTCTCTACCTTCCCCATATGAGAGAAAATACATGCCCCTTCACATTCTGTGAGGGGATAATCTCACTTAACATAATGTTGTCCAGGTCCATTCATTTTCTTAAGAAGGATCTATTTCTTTTCTTCTTTATTGTTGAGAAGAATTCAATTTGAAGAGCTGTAAAAGTGAACGTGTTCACAAGTTATGCACAGTTTTTAAATCCTATTAGTATCAATAGAGCATGTCATCTTGCGGGCAAAGAAACAATGTCATTGCCACCCATCCCAGGTCTAAAGCTAACAAACCTCCATCCTTTCTTAAATAATCATGTGAAGTGGCAAAATATTCCTTAGCAGATACAGTTAGTTTTTAGATTTCCCCTCTTCTCTCCACCCCAACATACCTCTTTCAATTGTGCAAATATAGTACTGAAATATTTTGTTTACATATTATCTTTTACAAGATATTTATGGAAATGACTTGTCTTATTTTAATTAATTAGTTATTCATTTCTTTTCTGAAGAAAACCTCACTGAAGTCCTTTCATTTAGTGGAGTTTTAATTTCAGATACTATCTGGGTCCTCAACAATAATATGTATTTATATCTGTTCAGTATGGGTTACATTTTAGTATTTTTTTGTCAATAATGTTCCTCGGATTATCTGTGTCTCTTCTGGAAAGAACAAATCATAGTATTGAAAATGGATGTGGAGCAACACACTTGTTTGACTTTTGTTTGATTTGATTTGATTTGCTTTTGGTACCTGGGATTGAACCCAAGGGCATTCAACCTCTGAGCTACACTTCAAGCCCTGTTTTATGATATTTATTTTTATTTTGAAACAGGATTTTGCTAAATTGCTGAGGCTGACTTCAAATCCAAGATCCTTCTATCTTAGTCTCTCAAATACTGGTGTTGTAGGCATGGGCCACTTCACCCAGCTACAATCCTGCTTTTTAACATAGCCCCAATATTTACTAGTTCTGTAAACATAAGCAAGTTATACTTTAGGAACTGAAACCCTAGACTTCTTATCTATAAAATAAAGATGAATCCCTACTTCTTGGGTTTTGTTTTAAGAATTAGATATATAGATATTCAGAGTTAATTATATCATAACATAATTTTATATATTTTTAATGTCAGTAAATTATGGACACTCTTTCCTAATTTTTCTTCCCAATTTTTCCCAAATGTAGGAAAAGGCTATGGGAATTCCCAATACGATAATTACTTTTGTAGAGGACAATATATTATTTTATCACAGAAAAATAAAAAGAGAGATTACATTAAATTCTTCACACACAATATTTTGATTAAAATTGTTGATATTTTCTCTTGTGTCTTCTTCCATTCAATAACTGTGAATTATTTCTCATTATCTGTATAGAAGTTAGGAAGGAGCTTCCCTTTTAGATTTTAAATAAAATCTGGAACAATGTGTCTAGTTTGTAATTTAATTCATGATGCTCTTGAGTAAGATGTCCATGGAGATTTGCTTCATGGGACAGTGCATCAGCATTCACTTTAGCAGAAGGCTCTTTATTCAATGTGTGGGTCTCTGCACACCTATCTCATAGGATGTTGTGGACTGTATCTGCTGCTTCTTTTGAGAATAAATGCAATATAAATATTGTGATCCCTGTCCCATCAATTGCACTTGGTAATAAAGTCCTTAATATTTTCTTGAACTAGGAAGCTTAAGTATTTCTTTCTATTTTTCTGAAGCCTTATATATTTCTAGTGCGTACATTTATTTAAAAAATGATGAATCTGCCTATACATAACCACTGTTGTTATCAGCATCAGTGTATCCCATGAGTCAAAATTTGAAAGAAGAGTAATAAAATACACATATATAAAAACCATCTCAATGTCACATCAAGGAATCCCAATGTACCTGCCAACATCTTCTCATATATTTCCCCAACCCTTAAGGTTTTCCATATAAAATATTAAATTGGAAAATGACATGTAAGAAAGAAAATGTATGCATTTTGAGGAACTTTATCAGAATGACAGAAACTGCTTTTCAAGAAATAACTGTCCCATTCTCAATTACACTTCTCTGAATAAGAACAGGTAAGATATGGATGTGCAGCTGGACTTTTAATCAACACTTCTACTAATTGTGAGGCCAATGAAATTTGCAAGCCCTTCTTCTTACCAATAGCACTGATGACCAAAAAAAAAGTTTTTTCATTTTTTTTTAAATAGGCTCAAGCTACATTCTTCTTTTGTTGTTGTTTTTAGTCAACTCCAAGTTATTGGAACTCTAAGTTCTATGGGGTTTCCTATAAAATTCTGTTAGCACAGATTTGGAGCGGCCTTTAAACTGTTGCTACTTTACCCCCTCCCTCATTAAGATGGTAGCCTGGTAAAGATTTTACACAAACCCTTATACATTAGGATATCTGATGTGAACACAAACTGTGGCTAGGCATGTATTATCTGTGAGAATTATCCTGCCTACTCCTTCCTTGTGGTTCTTTTCTGGCCATGTGTAGTAAAACCTTGTTCACAATTACCAAAAATAAATACATAAATGGATACTTCAATATTCATCAAGTGATGAATAGATATTTGAAAAATCAGGGATATTCATACAATAGACCATTATTGAGTTATAAAAAACAATGATGTCTCAATGCATACTACAACATGGATGAAACCTGGAAAATCTATTTTAGATAGAAAGAGTACAGACACAAAAAAATTATATATCGTGGGACAGTATTTAGGAGAAATGTCTATATTACATAAAATCATACAAACAGAAAGTAGACTGATGACTGTCGGAGTATGGGAAAGGGGAATTTAAGTGACTACTAGTGAGGATGGCTTTCTTTTTGGATGATGAATGTAACGGAATTAAGTTGTGATTATGGATGCACAGCTCTGTGGATATTCAAAAAGTCATGAAATTACACATTTGAAAATATCAGCTTTAAGCCGGGCATGGTGGCGCACGCTTGTAATCCCAGCATTCGGGAGACTAAGACCGGAGGATCCAGGTTCGCGGCCAGCCTCAGCTACCTAGTGAGGCACTCCGCAACTTAGTGAGACTCGCTTTCAAAATAAATAATAAAAAATAGGGCTGGGGATATAGTGCGGATGTAGAACGCCCTGAGTTCAATCCCCAGTACCGCAAAAAAAAAGAAAGAAAATATCAGCTTTATTTCACATAGATTATGTTACAATAAAGCTATAACTAAAATGGTAACTATTAAATATCTAGTCATATTATTACCCAAGATATTAGATAGATATACTGATAGATAGGAAGGGCAAACAACAATTTATGAAGTATTCTTGAAAATTTATTTGATCTTAATCAAATCAAACTTTGAGAATTGATGTGTTGAGTTTAAAGGAAATATAAGGATGGAGGAATAAACTACACCATTAACAAACAGAAATATTCAAAATATAGAACATTCTCATAGTCAATTGGTTTGATTTTTTCATATAATCAGTATCACAAGGAAATAAATACCTGGCATGTAATTGACATTTAAAAATAAAGAACTAAAAGAGGCACAATAACATAATGGACATGAAATTTCAATGTAACTGGTTTTAAATGATAAAACACAATATTTGGGAGAGAAACAGGACAAGGTAAATACAGAATACAAACTAAATTTTACCAAATAATTATAGAACATGAAGAATGGGGATATAGTATGTTCAGCACTTTATTGAGTTATATGTCATTATTACTTCAAGAAGAACAAACATAGAATACTACATTTAGTATTGATTCTCAAGCTTAAAACAAATATGAAGTGTACACAGTAGTTTTTCTCTAGAATACCATTGTATCACAAATTATTTTACTTTTGGATCACTTATTAACTGGATGTCCAACACAAAAGTGTAATCAGTGTTGCAATGCCTTCAAATTAGAATCTAACGAATCTACAATTCTAGCAAACACAGGAGTCTCCTATTTGCTTTTGAATTTTAAGAGCGTTTAAATAATAGTTTTGAAGAATAAGTTGTAAGGGCTTAATGTTTGCTGTTTCTCATGCCAGAAAATGAAAACCTGAAAGTAGAGTTTCAAATTAATCCATGACATTGACTCACCTTTCATTTATGTGTGTCAAAAACCTACAACTTCACAGCTCTACTATAATAAGCTAGGGCAGCTGTGGGAACAATTTCAGCTGTTGCTTTCATTCATTGAGCATGTACACATGTTCTATTGACAAGCAGTTGCTTAAAAACTGAGGTCAAGGGAAAGCATAAAAGAATTTCCCATATAACAGCAAAAATAAGCAAATCACCTCTATAGAAAGACACTATGCAGATGGCCAGGAGAGCTCATGATAATTTGAGTTCAATTTTTCATAAATCTGTATATGTATGAGAACTTGGATTTATGCAAAATAATCTAAGTACACATAAAATTAAGGAATTCTAACAGTGCTTACTGATTGTAGGAGGCAGAGAATAGTGCAGAATTTTCATTACACTTTTCTGTTGGATTCTTACCTAGTTCCTACTCCTGGGCAGGACAAACATTAACTCTTAGATTAAGACATATTGTAAACCTAAGAATTTTTTATGCTATTTCTCCAACATTTTAAGTTTCAATACATAGCTTTCCGATCACAGGAGATTAAGCCTACCTCTTAGAACTGGAAATGAAAATAATCTTAAAAAGCTGATGTAGTCTAAATTAGAAATTATTCATTTCAATTATAAACTGAGGACAAGGTTTTCTTACAGTAAACTACAGAAAAGATTTGTGGACATTTGAAGTTATACTGAGGTTGTCTCACAATCATTTTGATCCATAAAGAAAGACGTTTACTAAACACATTTTGGATGCATTTCTAAAACGAAGAAACAAGCTAAAGTAGCTTTTATAATATCCCTCTTAGAGTTGAAGAGAAGTCAACAATGCCAACAACCTTTTTCCATTTTCTACTATGCAAACTATAGGGGCCAGCATGCATTTAGCTTGTGTGTGTGTGTGTGTGTGTGTGTGTGTGTGTGTTGTGTGTGTGTGTGTGCGCGTGCACGCATGCATGTGTGTTTTATTGGAGATTGAACCCAGGGAAATTCTACCATTGAGCCACACCTCAATCCCATTTTATTTTTATTTTGACACAAAGTCTCCCTAGTTGGATGAGAGTCTCACTATTTGCTGAGTCTGTCTTCAAACCTGTGATCCTCCTGTTTTAGCCTCCCAAGTACTGGCATTACAGGTATGTGCCACTATACTTGGAAACTCTTTATCTCTAAAAATTCTGCATCTAATATGCTAGATACCAATCTATTGCCATGCTTCCCTTGCAATACATGATTTATTTATGATTTGTACTATTAACCAAAATAGTTACTACATTTTCTTTTCTTTCTTTATTTATTTATTTATTTATTTTATTTATTTTTTTTTTTTTGGCGGTACTGGGGATTGAACTCAGGGGCATTCTACCTCCGAGCTATACCTCCAGCCCCATTTTTTATTCTTTATTTTGAAACCGAGTCTCACTAAGTTGCGGAGTGCCTCACTAGGTAGCTGAGGCTGGCCGCGAACCCGGATCCTCCGGTCTCAGCCTCCCGAATGCTGGGATTACAAGCGTGCG
>PVLC010011092.1:0-48245 GCA_004027655.1 Graphiurus murinus
CCTCCTCCTCCTCCTCCTCCTCCTCCTCCTCCTCCTCCTCCTCCTCCTCCTCCTCCTCCTCCTCCTCCTCCTCCTCCTTCTGCAGAACTAGGGATAGAACCCAGGGGATTCTACCCCCAGCTCTATTTTTTATTTGTCATTTTGAAACAGGGTCTCACTATGTTGCTGAGGGCCTCACTAAGTAGCTGAGGCTGGCCACGAATCCTCAATCCTCCTGTCTCAACCTCCCATGTACTAGGATGACAAGCGTGTACCACAACGTCCAGCTGTGCTATCCATCTTGACCATGGAGACCTAGAACTGTTTCCTGGAACTAAACTGCATCTCAAAAGCCTGAACAGATCAGCGGCATTTCCGAACTGAAGCTATTTATTCTCAGGCCCATTCACACTCCGGGGAACTCCAGCGTGGGAGACAGGGTTTTGTTTGGCTCAAGAAATGCACTGTGTCAGACTGTGGAAGGCGAGTTGGATCCTCCAGTTTTATTTGAAGTGACTCGATTCTGTAAGGCTCATCTAAGACAGCAGAGCTGCCCTCCTGGCTCCGGCTCTGCAGCCAGGCGCGCCCATGGCGGCATTTGAGGTCTCCCGTGGGGTGTGCCTTGGAGCCACCAGTTAATACAGATCCTAGAAACAGAGGGAGATGGCGTGTCTGCAAGAGGCCTCACCAGTGAGCCCCCACTGACACGGGCCAGGTCTGCTGATCACGCTGATTTGAAAAGCAAACATTCCATCTTTAACAAAGAATCAAGCCGTGCCATTAAATACAGCACATAATCCATCACCAGACCCTGATGTTCTACAAGGCCCCGGCGTCTTCCATACAAGTGCGCATTTAACGGAACATTTATCACTAATAACAAGCATAATGGTAGCTGTGGGGGGAAATCAACGAAGGAATGTTAGGTGGAGAAGGGTTTTGCTGTTAACCCGCACGGTCCCTCGGCCTTTACTTGTCTCATCATGGACCGCTCTGCACATCTCTCGTTGTAGCTCATGCAGACTGAATGTCTTCCTACTGCACCCACTTTTCATATGTTTGGACATTGTGCCTGTGGGCTTTTTTTTTTTTTTTTTTTTTTAATGTGGTACTGGGAATGGAACCCAGGGGCATTCTACCTCTGAGCTCTTCCCCCAGCTCTATTTTATTTTTTATTTTGAAACGAGGTCTTGCTAAGGGTCTCGCTAAGTTACCGAGGCTGGCCTTAACCTGTGATCCTCCTGCCTTAGCCTCCCAAGTACTGGGATTACAGGCATGAGCTTTGAATATTGCGCCTTTACTTCTTTCTCCAGGTGAATCTCTGCTCATTTGCTAATGGTCATTATTCCTCAGAGGGCAGAAAACTTAGAGCCTAACAGGGTGGCCGATGCTTAGGAGAGACCATTACACTCTCGATTCATTACTATTACCCTGGCTCCACTACTCAGTAGCGGAGTGATCCCAGCCCAACTACCTAAGCCTTCATTCTCTCTGTTTCCTCATCTGCAAAATGGGGAGAATAATAATACTTAATAGGCGAGGATTGAAAGAGGCAACTACAGTGCTAAGTCCAGACTCTGGCACATGTGAACACTCCACAGGTGGCTACTGTGATTACTGAGTAGAAACTCTGGAAAATCTTTCAGAGACATGGCACAAAACCGAGGGTAGCCTCCAGGAAGAGCCAAGGGCACTGAATGCTGCCAGCAGCCACGAGGTAAACCTGTATGTGGACCTCTCCTCATCATATCTTCTGCAGAGGCTGCAGGTACTGGACCAGCACATGGGTTTCAACTTCACAAGAGCCCACTGAGCACAAGATAGAGCTGACTTCCTAGACATTGCAACTGTGAGATCATAAATGCCTCTGGTTTTAAGTCACAAAGTTTTGGGGAAATTTGTTACGCAGCAGTAGCTAACAAATACAGCTTTATTTTTTCCTAGCACTTACTGCAGTCTGTAATGTTCTTGTGCAACAATGATGACCTGTTTATTGGCTATCTTGACCATGATTCTTTGGGCTCCATTAGATGAGGTTCCATGTCTCATTTAGAGCTTAATCTCCCAGCTACTAAGCCAGTGCTGAAGACCTTGTAGTTACATAATAATCAGTCAACCAGAGATATGTTTTTATAAGATAATGAAGCTGGGAGTGGTGACACATGCCTGTAATCCCAGTACTTGGGAGGCTGAGACAGGAAGATGGCAGGTTCGCAGCCAGCCTCAGCAATTGAGACTCTCTGCAACTTAGCAAAACCCTGTTTCAAAATAAAAAATAAATAAATAAAATAAATAGGGCTTAGAGTGTAACTCAAGCAGAATGCCCATGGGTCTAATCCCCAATACCCCCCCCCCCACAAAATAATGATAATGATAATAATAACAATAATAATAATAATAGCAATGATTATGAATGGCAGAGTGATGTATCCGTAACTGTTTAACAAGAGTCTCCTGAGGGGTCAGTGTAGGTCAGTTTTGTGGCTCAAACACCCCTCTTGTGGCTGATCTAGGCCACCAACACGCTCTAGCCCCACATGCATATAGGTGGAAAGAGACGCACAGCCTGCCATTGCGACCTGGCGTGAGCAGGTTCCACCACTCGCATTCTGCTCTTAGAGTCAAGGAAAACCACTAAGAAGGCATCGTGCCTACAAACCCCTTCACTGTGTAAGGCCCAAGGTACCTCTGATGAGCGCTATCAACAGGAGACACAGCAAAGATCTGATGTGATTCCTTTGTTTATGCATCAGCTTTGCCCAGAGAGGCGGGGTGTCCTGACGCCCTCGGACCACGAGTCCCAACCAGGGACCACGTCCTCCCCCCCAGCTAGTGTGCGCTTGATGCCTGGTCTATAAATATTGCAGCAGATTGGTAGAAACATTATCTGGAGCAGAACGAGCTGTTGTCTGTCTGGCGTTTGATTTATCTGCTCAGACCACATCATGCTGGGAATAGGTAGTCCATAAATCCAGAAGTTGAGTCTGTTTCTTGTTTTTTTTTTTTTTTTTAAAGTGCCTCTTCTGCACTACGGACAGCCAGTGATGTCCCTCTGTCCCATCCCTCCGTCTCCCGAGGTGGCATGCCGGTCTGGGCTGACTCGCATTTGTCTTTAGGCCTCCTTCCTCTCTGCCTCCCGGTAATAATGTGAACATTCATGTCCCTGGCTGTCACCTGCTCCCTGTCATTCCTGGCTGGGGCTTGGTGGGGACCGAGGCTGAGCTCATTTCCCCAGATTTACTGGCTGCCGACAGAGCCGGCAGGGTGGGGAAGCAGCAGGGGAAATAAACATTGCTTTTTAGACATATGCAGCTGGGATCCTCTAAATGATAGATCCAAGGCTGCAGTGTGACTCTTTCACGCTACTGATGAGTTACAGTAAATAAACCGCCAGCGGCTCTCCTGGCGTACCTGGAAGAATTGTCTCCTTGGATCCATGGCGGCAGGTATTTGACATTCAGTTTGGGTCTGTGGCAACATTTATTTAGTGTCTACTAGGTTCAAGGGTGTGATGGAATGTTATGGACCTGCTTTTGGTGCCTTTCTATTGCAGAGAAAGGAACAAAGATACCTAAGGTCCGATCAGTGTTACCTGGGTGGTCTTAATGAGGGTCTCTGTCAAGGGGGCTGAGGGTGAGGTGCACAGGAAGTCTATTTAATCTACAAGACATTTATTGAACGCTTACCACACACAGGTACTGGGTGAGCCGGTGGGACAAGCAAAAGCAATCAGGTCTAGTGCGGAGGTCGAACCCTGGATAATTCCAGGAGGATGAGATGGGGCAGGTGTGGGAGGGCTGTGGAATGACAGAGGAGAGGCCCAGACAGTGTGGAGGACAGGGCTGCAGCCGGTCGCAGGGAGATACCTTTGGAAGTGACATCACGCTTTGGGATCAAAGGAAGAGTCTTTCTATAGAGGAAGACAGGAGACCACTAATCCTTGGGCTCCATGAAACTCAGTCACTGAGCGAGAACTGGGCTGATGTGTGTTCAGGACCCCAGGTGGGCTGCGCTCCCCAGTTAGGGGCTCAGAGCTGGGCTGGAGATGGAGCACAGGAGCAGCTCTGTCCCTGGGTGGATGGCCAGCAGTGAGCGCCCGGTGGGTTCCTGTCCTCCTCGGGATCAGGGTGTCCACGGTGTGTGTCTGGAGGGCTGTGGCAGCTTTCCTGTGGCTGCAGGCTAGCATAAGTTGGAAAGCTACTAGTGTAAGCCACGAAGGATAGGTGAGAATGCAGAATTCTGAGAAATCTGAATTCTTCAGAGAAGAAGAGATAGAAATCAAGCCTTGGAGGTGGCAGGCTGGGACAATGCCCGGGGGCAGCGGGAGCCAAGGTTTGGCAGGTGGGAGGGAGGATTTGGCAGGTGTCGGGCTCCTGAGAGTCCCGCAGAGATGATCTAGTGGAGACTGCCCTCAAGGGACCGGCAGGGAGGACAGGAGGGCGTCCTCAGGGCAGGGATGGTTGGAGGCAGAACTGAAGATACTCAAGAAGTTTCTTGGGTTTGTTTGTCTGGTTGTGACAAAAAAGCACAAGGCCCCCGAGGTGGAAGAAAAAGAAAAGGGAATCACAGTGCTTATTTCTCTAGGATTGTGACATTTCCACGGCCCATCGCTGGTTGCATTAGTTGTTTTCAAGCTCTGCGCCCCAGGCTGCCCCAGAGCGCTATCACACCTGGCACTAGCAGGTGCTCAGGACTTGGAGTCGGGGTTGAAGTTTCTTAGGCTGCAGGGAACTGTGGGCATGGTCAACGGCAGATGCGACCCCACCCTCCGGACGTGGTTCTGGAGGTCCAGGGGCCCAGGAGCTGTGTTTCTCCTGAGTTCCATGGAGATGCTGTTCCTGAGCTGGGGGGGGGGGGCATCTTGATGAACTGTGCCTTCCACAAACAGGTGGTGAATGCAGATCCGCACATGCCGTGTTGTTACAGTTTGATAAGAGAGTGTCCTCTGGAGAGCTCGTGTGTTAATGTGCAGGGTTGATGTGGTTACGTCATGAGGGTTGTAGTCTCATCAGTGGATAAACACACTGTAGTGGATTTACTGGGTGGTCACCTAGGCGGGGGGTGTGTGGCTGGAGAAGGTGGGTCCCTGGGGGGGGGGCTTTTGCCTTTGAATCCCCTTGCTTGCTTGATCTCTTGCTTCTGGTTTCTGTGAAGGGAGAGCAGAACCCTCCCCCCCCACCGTCTCTCTCTCTCTTGTTTTCCCGCCACCATGCTCTGAGATCCATAGACCCAGCCTCACATGGACAGAACCCAAAATTTCCAAAAAAAAGACTGAGCAAATAAATCTTCCTTCTTCTAATTTCTGTGGTCAGTTGCTTTGGATTATAGTAGTGAGAATGCTGACCCGACACACACACACACACACACACACACACACACACACACACACACACACACTTTCCGGGGGTGTTCTACCTCTAAGCTACACCCCCAGCCCTTTTTATTTTGAAGCAGGGTCTAAGTTGCAGAGGGCCCTTGCTAAGTTACTGAGGCTGGCCTTCAACTTGTGAATCTCCTGTCTCTACTTCCTACATACAGATTACAAACATACGCTACCACGCTCATCCCTTACCTTGTGTATTTGAACTTAAACTCATTTGTTCACAATGTGACATAAAGGAAAACTGGAAAACACAGCTTCCAAAAGCTGTCTCTTCTGACTGGGAAATTTCCTTTTTTCCCTCCTTTGTAGGAAACAAAACCAAGAAGCCCACCCCATCCCCCTCCTATAAGACACATGGTAGCAGTGCTGTCCCCTTTCCGGTTGACTCCCTCCAAGACACTGTGGCCCCCGTTCTCCCTCTTGGGTGATGTGAGAACCGACCTCCCCCTGTTGCTGCCTTTCTCCCTGGATGCATCAGCTGGTCCTGGCTCCTGGCAGTACCCCTCAGCCATTCCCTCCCAGCCTCAACCAACAGATTGCCGTGGGCTCCTGATGTCCCTCCCGGCATCTCCTGATGTCTCCATCCTTCTCTCTCAGCTATTACAGGCCCGAGCCTCACCTTTACTCGCTCACCTGTGTTTGTTCCTGCAACAGCTTCTAGACCAGTCTCCCTGGCTTCCTTCCAAACCACTTGCCCCAAAAGCCAGCCAGAGTGAGCTGTCTCAAGTAGCGTCCACTCACAGCACCCTTGGAGGCCCTTCCCAGTTCTTTAGTGTTACAAGACAGTGTCCAGTGCTGCACCCACACCTCCTGGTCCCCAGGCAGCACAGACTTCCTGCCACATGGGGCAATCTGTAGCTCCCTCCACCTCGGGCTTTGTTAGTCCTCTGTGCACGTTGTACCTAGACCTCCAGAGGGGGTTCCCCCCAACTGGAAAACTACTAGGTGTTCTTCTAAACTTAGACATGGGGCCATCAAAAAGCTTTCTCTGTTTCCCTAGAGCTACTCCTTGGTCCACTTACTCACCCTGCGTGTACCACACAGAATGTCTTTCTCTTGGTTGACTTAGTGACATCACTCAGCGATTTCCTCCATGTCTGCTGTGATATGGCCCCTCCTGGCTCAGTGTTTGGTTCCCATGTCAACGTGGTGCACGGGGAGAGTGAGCTCTAAATGGTGCCAGGCACTTGGTTCTGGAAGCTTTCACATTCTTTTTCTTTTTTCTTCTAAATTTTGTCTTTAAGATTGCTAATTGGCACACTGTAATGGCAGATCCTTATGGGGTGGAGTGTGATCATTTGATGCACGTGTACAATGTGTAATGGTCAAATCAGGGCAATTAGTTTTCCTACCTTCCCAGCTGTTAAGCATTTACTTGTGTTGGGGTCTACAGCGTCCTCCCCTCTAGCTATTTTGAAATATATAATAACATGGTGGAAATTATAGTCATCCTACTGTGTGGCACGCCAAAACTTCTCTCTCCTGCCTCACTACATTTTGGTACCTGCTGTTCATTCTCTTTCTGTCCCCTGCCCCTTGCCTTTCTAGCTGCCAGTGAGCACTAGTCTAAAGCTTTCACATCTTCTAAGGTAGACAGAATAACAGCTCCCAAAGGTGTCTGTGTCTAATTCTTGGAAACCAAGTATGTTACCTTCTGGGGCAAGAGAGACTTGAGGATCGGGGCAGGAGGATATTATCCAGGACTATCCGAAGGGGGCCCAACAGAATCCCAAGGGTTCTAGAAGAGGAAGGAAGTTGAGAGAGGAGGAAGGAGCGGGAGGGAGAGACAGAGCTTGGTCTGAAGATGCTATGTTGCTGAATTTAAGGTGGAGGAAGAGGCCCAGAGCCGAGGAATGCCAGAGGCCTCCAGACCTCGGGAAATTGAGCAAATAAAAGAAACCAGCTACACTAACACCCTGATTTTAGCCCAGTGAGGCTCATTTTGGACTTCTGACCTCCAGAATTGTGTGTGTGTGTGTGTGTGTGTGTGTGTGTGTGGTGGTATGTGTGTGTGTTTATGTGTGTGTGTGTATGTGTGTGTGTGTGTTGTATGAGGGATTGAACCCAGAGGCATTCTACCTCTGAGCTACTTATTTTTAATCTGGAAACAGGGTCTCCTTAAATTGCTGAGGCTGGCCTCGAACCTGTGATCCTCCTGTCTCTGCCTCCCAAGTACTGGGATTGCAGATGTGAGCCACCATACCTGGCTTTGTGTCCTTCTAATTCATGTATTTTACGGTCACATGTCATGGCAGCTGCAGGAAACTGACCACCTTTTCCAGAAGGAAGTCTCTGAGCTTCTTGAAGAGTGGAGACGTCCCCCCAGCCCCTAGCTCTGCAATGTGAGGTGACAGTCACTCCTAGCCACCTTCTTTCCAGGACCGCCCGCCTCCTCATGGACAGCTTCTTCTATATCTTCTCTGGAAAATGTTTCCATGTCAGTCCTCTGAAGTGTGATGCCAACCAGTCCTCTCTTGAAGACTTCATCTAGCGGGGAGACGATGTCCTCCCCTCTCCTCTATGATGCGTTTGTTGGAGAAGCTTCTGCTCGGGCGTCGGCCACTCTCTAAGCATGGATTCCGGCTCCCAGGGAGGACAGACCTACTTCCAGCTTGCTTCTGCCACCTCCACAGAACCTAGCTGCCCAAGACACCCAGGCGCCCAGATACGGCCTCTGTGTGGTCATGACGTTAGAGTCTTTGGAAATAAGACCATGTTCTAAATCACCCGGGGGAGAATCTGCACAAGCTTAACTCCTCTGGGCGGCACCATCAGGGAACGCTTGATGCACGCATAAATCAAGAAACGATTATGTTGGTCACTGCACGGCAAACCTCAGGGCCGCCCTTCTGGGTTGCAGAGGTCCCTGGTCCAAAGGATGGGCCAAGCCGGTCTCTAGACACTGGTTACGCAGGGCAGGGTGGACGGACGGCCGGGCTCTGGATTTCTAGCAGCGAGTGGGGAAGGTCCTTCCCTTTGGAGAGGGGACCATGCAGAGGGAGCTCCTGTGTGCGTTGACTTGGACTGGAGACTTCTCCATCTCTAGACAGATGCCCTGTGCTGGTCCTAGGCCAGTCACACAGCCGGAGGCCTCAGAGATGGCAGGAGGGACAGGATTGGTGGAAGTGTGGACTCTCAGCAGGGGACGTCTGCATGGATATGACCTTTCAAAGAAACCCAACTAAACCGCAGGAACAAGAGAATGCTGCTCAGAGGAGCCTCGGCAAAGCCCGCTGGGGACTGTCTCCGACGACCCCCAGGGACCCATCCAAACTATAGAGTCAGGAAACTCAGGGTCCTGTGATTCGCCAGGCCCTCCCTGAAAGCAAAGAGCTTTCCTGGGGTTTCGATTTATTACCATCTAAAATGTCATTTTCTGTACGGGTAATAAAAGATAATACGTTTTATGGTGGCTCCTTATGTTAAAGTTTTACAAAATCAGTTATTAAATGATCTGCGTAGCATCTAAATGGATCTTACTAGGTTACACGCAATAGCAAAGTGTGTGTTTTTCTCCTTTCATCATCTTCCCCGGACTCAAGCACGGTGAGGAAGGCGCCCCACCCCCTGCCCCTCTGTGTTTTTCTAATCACATGGCAGAAGGTAATGCTTTTAAGGTCAGACGAAAAATTGCGTTCTGCTGTGTAATCGGCTTCACAGAGTTACATACTGGTCAAAACGTCCGGAAAATTCAATTATGGACTCCCAATGACAAAAGTGGGGAGCCCACCCAGGGTTGGCGCCGGTTTCTAAAATTAGGTTCTAAATGCCTCCGACTTGCAGCAATTTCAGCTTTACAACCTTGGTGGAGCACCAGGCCTCTGCATGCTAATGGCCCTGCCCGTTAATTTCAGGTGTTTAATCAGCACCACGTTCTCGCAGAACAGCGCCGCCGACTACGCCGGCCTCTCCTGCCCTCCAAAGCTTTTTCCATTCAGATGCGATCTCATCAAACCCGCCGTCCAGGGTTACTTTGAACCAGCATTCTGCACTGTCCCCTAAATTAAATTGCATTTTTATGCAAAGTTTATTTTGGTGTCCACTTCTATGATTCCAGGTAGCTTTCAGAACAAAGGAACCTGGCTCACGGAGAGTAACGAATCAGTAAACGTCACCCACCCGCTCCAGCCCTTGACAGGAAAGCGCCTGCCTTTGCCTCTGTCTTTGGGTTATACTCTTTGAAAAGGAATTGAACTAATTCTAAACCATCCGAGGGGGGAAGAAAAATGAATGAATAAATCACACGAAAATGATTCCAAATGACACCGTGGCTGGTGTTTGGAAAGCTCATTCTGTATACCAGCGAGAAAAGGCCAGGAGAAGAGCCAGGCGTGGATTATTTCTGGAAGGTTCCTCTGTTGATTTCACACCGGGCACGCTGGCCCTTTCCATCACCCTCTGCATTATCTGCTCGGCACCCCGAGCGCACCGGGCAGTCCTTTTGCGATCCTGGCTCCGTCATTCATTTCGTCCCTGAAATTGTCTTGGCTCCGCTGACAAAGGCTGAACCTATTAACGCCCGGCAATGCTGGTGGAGCGGGGAACAAGAAGTCAAATGTTACAACTTAACACCGGGTCCTGCCCTTCCCTGCTCGGCCGTGGGCAGGGACGGACAGAATGTTGATAAAGACGAGTGGGTTTTTCTGCGCAAATAATAAAACCCCACAAACATGCCCTTGGAGGGCTCCTTTTCATTTTGTTTTTAAAAATAACAATAAGTAGAATCTCTGTCTTCCTTCTGGCCCCTCTCCAGAGTCCTTTTCAAAGACAAGGAGAATTGAACTCTTTTCTGTTCCGTCTCTGGGAGGGAGTGATGCCATGGGCTCGGGGCTTATCTCAGAGGGACACCTCTCAACTTTACTTCTGTGTCTCATGCCCCCACCTGACTTGAACCCCAAGTTCACTCCCTTCCACGCATGCGCACTGCTTCTTGCCCATCCAGCTGGGTTCCACTCAGACCCTGTTATGATAATCACAGCTACACCCATTGAGTACCTTCCATACGGAGTTATCCAGGTTGACATCCTGATAGCTCTGCGGGATTGGTAAGGTTGTGACTCTCCTTGCACAGGTGAGGACTACAGCCCCCCATTCCTAAATGGGAGCACTGGGATTGGAGTCTAACTTCATGGACTGTAGCTTCTATTCTTTTTTTTTTTCTTTGTGTGTGTGTGTGTGTGTGTGTGTGTGTGTGTGTGTGTGTGTGTGGTCCTGGGGATGGAACCCAGGGGCATTCTACCTCTGACCTACACCCTCAGCCCTATTTTTTTACTCTTTATTTTGAAACAGGGTCTCACTAAGTAGCTGAGGCTGGCCACGAACCCAGATCCTCCAGTCTCAGCCTCCCAAATGCTGGAATTATAAGCGTGCACCACCATGCTCAGCCCCTCTACTCTTAACCACCATGCTCCGCAGTGTATGTGGTACCCATGACCTGCACAGTGGCCCAAAGGTCCCTGGTTGTGGTGGCCCCAGGACCCCCCAGGGGCACCCATTTCCAGCTGTTGCATTGGCCTGCCCCGGCGGGGCTCAAGCTCGGGAGTCCAGAGCTTCTTCAGATAGGCTGTTTTTTGTGGTGACTCTTTGAACAACCTCCACCTGCTCTCTCTCTTGAGACCTCTGTGGCTCCCACTGCTTCCATTCTACTGGCCCCTGTTGACCCTGACAGCTTGTCACCACCTGTCTCTTTGATATCCCAGGCCACCTGACTCCCCGAGCCACGCTTCCGGTTGCTGGCTTGACATTTCTGCCACCTGTTTCATAAGCACCACAAACTGAACACACCTTGAGCATGCACAGCGGTTCCCCTGCCCAGCCCGTGTGTCCCCGTCCCTGCTCATGGCGTGCCCCATATCCAGCAAGCAACGAGGAAGTCCCTTGTGTCCTGGCATGCTTCTCTCCCCTGCCCAAGCTGGTCGGCTCCTGCAGGACTCCTCTCCTATTGCATTCTCATTATTCCTACCATGGTGGCCTGGTTTGCGACACTGTCATGTCACGCGTGGACATCTATGCCCTGAGAGAAATACAATACAAATTTGGTGCCAATTGGGGAGGAGCTAGATGGTGCAGGAAGGCAGGAAGAAACCCAGGGTCCCCAGCATCATGCACCCAGGCCCTGGTGACTGGCTCAGCCCAGCCCGGAGCATGGTGCACCAGACGCCGAAACCTGGGATAAGGCAGGTGCAGAAAAGGCTGGGACCAGCCAGGCATGGTGGCGCATGCTTGTGACCCCAGTACTTGGGAGGCTGAGACTGGAGGATCTGGGCTCGTGGCCAGCTTCAGCAACTTAGTTGTGGGGAAATTCCATTCCCCCTGCTCTCATAAAAGAGCAAAAAGTCCTTGCAGGTCTTAAGATAAAGCTGGAGGTTAGAAGAAAAACAACCTCTAATGAGAAAACAGCACCTGGTGATAAAACAGCTCTCTGGAGCGCTCATCCTTGGTGCAATTAAGGAGTTAAGGAGCACTCCCCCCTTCCCCCCTCCCTGTTTTGGTTTGAATTCTTCGTGCGCGTGAACTCTAACTCCTCCTTATTACCCCTATCTATAAGAAAGCCCTCTGCTTCTCTAATAAACGAGATTGTTCCAAGAGTCTGTCTCCCGCCGGGTGTTGGCGTTCGGCTGGTCTGCCTTCCTCTCACCCCGGAGGCCCAGCTGGGGCCTCTGTAGTTCGGCTGGATAGGGGCGTCCTGGATACTCTATCCTGGAGTGGACCCTAAAGCAGGGCCCCACATTAGTGAGACCCTGTTTCAAAATAAAGAATAAAAAATAGAACTGGAGGTGTAGCTCAGAGGTAGAATGCCCCTGGGTTCGATCCCCAGTACTGCAAAAACAAAACAAAACAAACAAAAAACCTGGGACCAGGACACAGCTTCCGGGCTGACACCAGCACACGAGGTCCGGACCCCTGGCAGCTGGACGTCATATAACTGCATCCCGCAGGAGGCCAAGGATGCACTGGTGGGTAGAAGGGTGGGCTGTTCACTTCTCCATCTCCCCCAGCTCCTTTCCCTTTGCCTGGAACGAAACTCACTGCACCCAACTTGGTACCATCCTGCTGTCCTGCATGCCCAGCTCAGCTGCCCCTTTCTCTCTGCAGTCTCCCCTGGAGTCACTGGGGGCAGCAGGGGTGGGGTGGGGTGGGGACTGCAGCTCCTGGCAGCTCCTTTTGCAGTACAAGTTGTATCCCAACATGGCACACTTCCGGTTTCTCTTCTGGGCATCAGCTGGTCAGCTGGCAGTGCCTTCTCATGCCCAGGAACCAGCCAGCCTATCACCCCTGGCCGGCTCCAATTTCTTCCCCTTCGTCCCACTCTATGAAGCCCCGTTCCTGGTCCTGCAAGACCGCCCCCTACCATACTTATAAATATTGGTTGTTTCCCTTTGTATTGAGGAACAATAAACTTTCTCTCTATCAGTCTGTTCCTCCGGCCTCCGATGGGATTCCTGGGCCCCCCTCCGCCCTTACACAAGTCTCGTTGAGCCCTGCCCAGTAAGGCACAGATCGATCCCTGTCCCCTCCACCCTGCTGTGAGATGCTGGGAGGCAGAAGTCACCTTTTAATTAGTCACATCTGCCAGCTGTGACTCATTGAACTTCCAAGTAAGGAGACGGATCTCAGCTGCCCTTTGTGAGAGTTGTGTGACTGCGGACCCGTCACATCCACCTGTCCCTGGGTTCTGCAAAAGGAAGCCACCTTGCCCTTTCTCCAGGACTAGAGTTAGGATGGAATGAGATGACCACTCTGTGTCACCAGCCACGTGAC
This sequence comes from Graphiurus murinus, assembly GCA_004027655.1. NCBI lineage: Eukaryota > Metazoa > Chordata > Mammalia > Rodentia > Gliridae > Graphiurus > Graphiurus murinus. Next base: position 13,124 of record PVLC010011092.1, read on the forward strand.
CTGGTGCATGTGGCCAACTTGGCAGGTGGGGGCTGCGCTGAAGGCACAGAATCCACGCTCCATGAATTGTAGAGAGGCAGGCGCACGAGCTCGAAAACCAAGATGCTGGGCTGCTGACTCTGCCACTTCCGTGGCTAGAACAGGGTGCCTGGTGACCCCCGAAAGATTCATCCACACCTGAACCCCAGAGTCTGCAAATGAGACCTTGTTTAGAAAATGTGTCTGCATGCTTGTAATCTCAATACTTGAGAGGCTGTGACAGGAGGATTGCATGTTCAAGGCCAGCCTCAGCAAGTAGTGAGACTCTTGTCGACCTATTGAGACCCTCTTTCCAAATAAGAAATAAAATTGGGCTGGGGGTGTAGCTTGAAGGTAGAATGCCTCTAGGTTCAATCCCCATACCACAAAAAAAAAAAAAAAAAAAAAAAAAAAAAAAAAAAAAAAAAAAAAAAAAAAAAAAAAAGAGAAAGAAAGAAAGAAAATGGGTCTGTGGCTGTCAGGACAAGATCTTCCTGGATCCCGAGGATGGGTACTAAATCCACCAGGGTCCTTTCAAGAGAGAAGAGAGGACAGAGATGCGGGGGAGATGAGGCCCTAGCTACAGCTTCTGCTCTTTTTATTTTATTTTTTTCCTACTAGGGACACATAAGATTTGCAAAGGTGGTGCCTTAAATTCTAAAAGGCACAGTGTTTAAACAAATAAGCCCAAACAATCATCAAAAACTTCTTTAAAGAGATATTGTAGGCATTAGATATAAATATATCCTTATAACAGTTTTTGGTTCCTCCTAAATTCTATCCCATGCCCAACGATAGCAGACGTGGTAGGCATAGAGTTGTGTAACCCAGAAAGCAGCTGTATAAAATAGCAAGAGAGACTCGCTGAGCACCGCCTGCTAAAGTAGATGACCACGCCCACCGCAGGGTGGGTCCTCCAGAGCCACGCCTCCTGCCAGTCTTCAGCTCTGTCCAGTAACATCTTGGCAAGTCCCCGACGCCCCTGGTCATTGGGTGAGGAGACCGAGGCCAGAGAGGGCTCCTTCATTCACTGCACAAAAGCTTAGGAGGCCTGGTGGGGATACAGCCATAGCCAGAAGTCACAAAGAGCCCCCTCCTCCTGGCCCTGCCAGGCTAGATGAAGAGACAGACCATAAACGAGGCTAATGGCAGTAGGCGGGGAGATCTGGCTGGGGGTGCAGGTTCAGGTTTAAATGGGGTGGCCTGAGAAGGTGGCATCTGAGCAAAACCATGAAGGGAGTAAGTAAGAGCCTGTGGTTTCGCTGAGAAGAACGTTCTAGAAAAAGTTATGATCAGGGATAAAGGTCCTATGGCTGGAGCCCATGAGATGGAGATTTAAATCTGAAATATGAAAAACAGAAACACTGAAAATCACTCTTGGTTCTTTTTCTTTTCTGGTACTGAGCATTGAACCTGGGGCTATTTGACCTCTGAGTTACACCCCCAGCTCTTTTTTATTTTTTAAACACTTTGTGTGTCTGTGTGTGTGTGTGTGTGTGTGTGTGTGTGTGTGTGTGTGTGTGTTACTGGGGATTGAACCCAGAGGCATTCTAACTTCTGAGCTATACTCCCAGCCCTATTATTATTTTTTATTCTTTATTTTTGACACAGGGTCTCAGTAGGTTGCAGAGGGCCTCACTAAGGAGCTGAGGCTGGCTGCAAACCTATGATCCTCCTGTCTCAGCCTCCCAAGTACTGGGATTACAAGCATGAGCCACCAGGTCCAGTTTTTTAAATTTGTAAGATTTTGTTTTGAAACAGCATCTCACTAGGTTGCTGAGGTTCCCAGCGACAGGGTGGGAGGAGGAACAAGAGTCTTTGGAATCGGCGCGGGATGGAGCCCATTTCTGGTCCTTACTGTTTGTGCACCTGACTGATTACCTGATGCTCTCTCTTTCTTGGGTCTCCTTGGAAGGGTTGTCCTGAGGATTAAAGAGGAGGAGACGTGCCAGGTTCCTAGCACAGTGCAGAGTGAACATGCCGTACATGGTGAGGGTTGGAAGGTCAGCTCTGCCACCGGCTAGCTGCATATGTGACTCTGAGCAAAGCACCCCAGTGAACCTCGGTTTCATCATTTATAAAACAGGAGAATGACAGTCCCCACCACACGACGCCATCCTGGGGGCTAAAGGGGATGATACACGTGTAACACCTCACAGTGCACACTGGTTGATGACTTATTAATACTACTGCTCCTGGCCCTTTCTCCCACACCGCCTGTTGCTCTGAACGGTGCCAATCTGCTGTTTGTAGTCAAAGATCACTTATGTCTTTTCACATCACATTCCTGACACCTAGCACAACAGCGGGCACAACGTAGCTGCTCTTTAAACACCTGCATCTCCATGATGGTCAGATATAGAACGGCCCCTTCAAGAGCTCATAAAGTGGTGTTTGGAGTTGATATAATTGAGTCTTGAGGGGGTTATAATCCCAGCAGTGGGTGGTGGCTGGAGGGCGTGGGTCCCTGGGGGTGTGGCCCTGGGGATTATATAAAGGTTTCTCCTTCCCCTGCTCTCCCTCTGCCTCCGGCTGCCATGATGTGACAAGCGCAGCCCATGTGCTCTCCTTCTGCCTCCGGCCGCCATGTCCTGAGATTCATAGTCCCCGGCCTCACAGGGACTGAACCCAAAACCATAAGAAAAGAAATCTTCTTGCCTCTAAGTTATGTGGTCAGGTCTTCAGATTATACCATGAGAATGTGGGTCAGAACAGTCTCCGATGTCTGAGTGAACGTCTGCTGCTGCCCTCTGCTTCTCTGAACCACACCCATTCTGGACAGCTCAGTATAAGCTCCCTCTCACCCCTGCAAGTCTTCCTGCTTCTGAACACTCCCACAAGTTCAGTGTCCTTCACATCTGTCCTTTGCTGTGACGTGCCTCACCCTGGGACCTCCAGTGGCTATTTACATTTTTTTTTTTTTTGCGGTACTGGGGATTGAACTCAGGGGCATTCTACCTCCGAGCTATACCTCCAGCCCTATTTTTTTATTCTTTATTTTGAAACAGGGTCTCACTAAGTTATGGAATGCCTCACTAGGTAGCTGAGGCTGGCCCTGAACCCGGATCCTCTGGTTTCAGCCTCCTGAATGCTAGGATTACAAGCATGTGCCACCACGCCCAGCTGGCTATTTACATTTTTACCAACCCCAAATAAATGTCATTTAGCCATGTCCATTTAGCCATGCCCCCTTAACAGGGCCCTAGATCAACGGCCATTCATTGTGGGGCAGCACCTTGGAAGCCCAAGTTCCAGCAAAGTTTATCATCCTGGAAACTGTCCTGTGGTCATGAGGATGGAAACCTGTCCTGAGCTGGGCAATTCAGGAAGCCTGGACACTCTACCCCCTCAGGAACGGCTTGCCAGGGGTAGATTCTCACAGATGTACCATTTAAACCCCCTCAGAATATGCCAAGAGAGAGAGAAAAAATGTGCTCCAATCCACCAAGCGTGGCTCTTTGCAGCATCAAAAACTTCTGCTGTTTAAGCCAGAGGCACCCACATTAAGAATAAATGCTTAGTAGGAGAATATTTAATGGCATGGAAAATGTTTCTATTATCCTATTGAGAGGAGAAAGCAGGTTTCAAAATTGCATGAACAGTGAGACCCCGTTTCTGTAAAAAGAACTATTTATGTATCACAGTATGTAAATAGAGCCAGAGAATTATGTATAGCAAGATATTAACAGCAATTATCTTTGGATGATGTGGTTATGCAATTTTTATTTTATCCTCTGGGTCCTTTTCTAATTTGCTTTTCTTCCCCCCTTTTACTATAAACATATATTATTTAGCGGTCAAAAAGAAAATAAGTCCTGTTATCAGAGCTAAAACACAACAGGGTGTTTGGGATGCATCTGCGGTGTGGTGGGATCTAGCACAAGGTGTGGCTCTGGTGTGGGACTGGCCTGACCCTCCTCTCTCTGCTCAGCCTTCTGGTAGCCATGAAAACTCTGGTCCTAGACCTTGCGTGAGAGCGAACAGCCATTTCCTTCAGCTGAGACACAATGGCCATTAGGAATTCCAGTGTGTGTGGGGGCATCTGCAAGAACCTCACATTACAACAGGAAGAAGGTGCTAAAGAGAGAGCGCCTGCCTCTCCTCAGCTCTCTAAATGTCAGCGTGCAGGCCTGAGCATTTGTATCTTGGGCATCCCCAGAGAGCCAGGCCTGATAGCTGCCGGGGAGGGAACTGGGATTCAAGTAAATGTTAATTGGCACCGAGGTGCGAGATGGGGGTCCTTAAAAGGTTGCGCTGGAAACTTGGGCTTTCCCTCTTTTTCCCTTCCTCCCATAAAGCAGAAGGGGTCTGGTCAGTGAGCATAGGAAGACAGGCTGTTTAATGCCTTCTGTACCAAGACACCCATCACCCCACCCATGTGCCATTCTGTGGCTACACCACTTCGCCATGCCTAAGGTCAGGATGGAGGTGAAAGCCAGCAGCCCTTCGGCAGGCAGATTTCCAACACAGAGGTTATCAGCGGGACACAGATGACTGATCCAAAATGGAAGCTCCTGATTGTTTTGTTCGCAAATGTCATCTGAATGTCTGGTACTGGGTTTATTAGTTATTTCATCATTTAAACATACAGTGAGGTGAGGTAGGCGTAGTGGCACACGCCTGTAATCTCACTACTCGGGAGGCTGAGACAGAAGCATCACAGGTTTGAGGACAGCCTCAGAAAGGAGTGAGACTCATTAACCTAGTGAGACCCTGTTTCAAAATAAAAATAAAATGGGGTTGAGGTGTACCTTGGAGGTAGAATGCCTCTGGATTCAATCCCCAGTAAACACACACACACACACACACACACACACACACACACACAATATCTATATCTATCTATCTATCTATCTATCTATCTATCTATCTATCTACACACACACACACTCTATATGTATGCACTACATACTACTATTTATATACACACATACACAGTATCTCTATCTCTATCTATGTATCTATCTATACACACACTCTATTATATATACACACTATATATATTTATATAAACATATACTATACACACACACACAGAGTGAGGTGAACATTATCAAGAGAGTGAATAACACAAATTACAGAATGGGAGAAAATATTTGGCAAACCATATGTCTGATAAGGATCACATATCCAGGATATATAAAGAGCACTTACCACTCAACAACAAAAAAGACATACATACCACCCAATTAAGACATAAGCAAAAGACTTGAATGCACATTTCTCTAGAGAAGATAGACAAATGACTAAGGAGTGTGTGAAGGGATACCCAGCCCCACCAGCCATTAGGTAAGTACAAGTCAAAGCCACAATGAGATAGCACCTCCCGCCCAGCAGGATGGCCACCCAAGCTTCTCCCAGACACCAGGAAGGCCTCCCCAAAAATGCTCTCATCCCTTTGGTTCTTGCAATAACGCTGCTGTTAACTTTCCTACATGTGTTTGTGTGGTGTGTGTTTTTGTTTCTCTTGAGTCTGCGCCAACAGATCCCTGTCCACATCCCTCTTCATGGGTTGGAGTTTTGAAACGAGTTCGTGGACATCGGTGAGGACAACTCGGGAGATCTGTGGACCCCAGAGGTGTGTGTGAAACTCCAGGTTTCCTAGCAAGAAGCTTCATGAGCGTCTCCCCAGGGCCTCACGTGACTTGGCTGTGATCTGGGAAGCCACCTCCCAGGGAGGGAACCAATGTGTCTACACCCACTGTGAACACAGTTCACAGTGCTGTTCAAAAAAGGAGAGGGTTGGCAAGGGGGCAGAGAGGGTGGAACCCTTGTACACTCTCAGTCAGAATGTGCAGCTGCCTTGAAAAACGGTATGGTGGTTCCTCAGAGAGTTAAGTACGGAATTGTTACTCCTGGGCATGAACCCACAGGAACTGAAAACCGGAGCTCAGGCAAACACAGGAACAGCACGGCAGCCGAAAGGTGGGGCAGCCCCAGCGGTCCACGGGTGGATGAACACTGCACGGTGTATCAATATATTCCTGCAATGGCGGCTCAGCCAGACAGGAACGCTGCACTCATATGTGTTACAGTGTGGGTGACCACAAAGCAGGCGGAGGGAGAAAGAAGCCAGATACAAAATACCACCGTTCTGTGATCTCATGTATAGGAAATGTCCAGAGTTGATAAGTCCAAAGAGGCAGAAGGCAGGCCGGCGTTGGCCAGGGACTGGGAGTGGGGAAGGGGGAGCGACTGCCTAGCGGATCTGGGGTGACAGACGTTCTGGGACTAGACGGGGTGGTGGCTGAGCAGCACTGTGATACTCTGAACGCCATCTAACTGCTTCCTTTAAAATAGTTACATGTTGCCAGGTCTGGTGGTGCATGCCTTAATCCCAGTACCTGAGAGGCTGAGAAAGGAGGATTGCAGGTTTGAGCAGTTACTTAGTGAGGCCTTCTGCAACTTAGTGAATCCTCTGTTTCAAAATAAAGAATAAAAAAATAGGGTTGGGGGTATAGCTCAGAGGTAGAAGGCTCCTGGATTCAATCCCCAGTACCACACACACACACACACACACACACACACACACACACACACGCACGCACAAAAATAAATAAATAAATAAATAAATAAATAAATAAATAAATAAATAAAGAGCAATAGTGCTGCGGTTGATTGGTGATGTCTACCGTGGGCACAGGAAGAGATGGCTCGAGTATGTGTGTCATAGCCACTGGCCACCTGCTTGTGTGGCACAAGCTCAACAGTTACCTCTACACTGATAGAGCCTTTGCTTTGATAGTTCTTTGACTGACCCAGTTGGTCTCAACCCAGCACTAAATGCCAATCGTGCCCATCTGAGCCACGCCCACAGGCACTATGTCCAGGGGTGCAGACCCTTGGAGAAACAGGCGTGCTGGGTTCAGCTCACCAGACAGAATCCATCTCATCAGCGGTAGGCGCACTCCAGTGCTCTCCACCGCCCCAAATTCAATGATTCCAGGTTCCCTCAGTGTCTAAATCTTTTTTCTTGAGATTTCTCAGCAGCTCAGCAATGTGTCACTGCTTTGCACGCCATCATAAAAATAATATTAATGTTATGTGGTGCGAGACGATGCTTGTCCTATATTCTGGGGATGAAAAATATTGAGTGTGTCAACATGTTCAAGGCCTAAAGAGAAAGCTTCATCATTCAGCCCCTGCGCCCTGTGAGTCCTGCACACATTTCAATTCTGTATGTGTGGAACTTAATGAGTTTGGATTCCTTGCCTCATTGGTCATTGTACGAAGAAATAAAACAAGGGAGAAAGCATAGCTTTCCCACATTTAAACTTTAAATGCATCCCATCCTTAAAGCAAACCAAACAGAAATGATTACTGAGATTTATAGGGGAGAAGGGTGCATGATTTGAATTTCCAAGACATACTTGGGGTCTGTTCCCCCTTTGGCTATTATATATGTTCAGTAGCTTTTCCCCCCTGCCCGTGTCCTAAAAGCCTCCAGGAATAACATAAGGTAACCAGTGAGCAGAGGCTAGAATACTTAATTCAGTGGAACTGGGATACTGGGGACTTACAAGACGAATTGGACATGGACCTATATCTGTCCAGGTGAGATGAGATGGCTCAGGCAGGGAAGAGCACAAGAGGAATGGGAGGACGCTTTAGGAAAGAGAACCAAGGAGGGTAACTGTGACGATTGTGAACACGGCTAAGAGCTGATGACCGCTCACCTGCCAGGCTTTGTGAACTGTCTAGACATCATCTTCTGTTGACCCTCACTGCGCCCCCTGGCATCCATGTCACCACTGCTTATTTTACAGGCAAGAAAACTGGTGATGGCAGCTGTTTTTTAAAAGACCTCTCTGAGTTAGTTCATGTTGTGGTTGGGACTTAGAATGTCCCCCTGGACCTCATGAAGTCAAAGGCAGCCATGTTGGAGGCGGGGCTTGTCTGTGGAGGGTGTGGCCTGGGGGGTTATATCTGGTTCCTCCTCCTCTTTCTCTTGCTCTTGCTTCCGGCCCCCATGATGTGAGAACAGAGCTCTTGCACATTTGTGCTTTCCCTGCTCCTTCCTCACCAGGCCCTGAACTCTGCAGGCTTCACCTGTTCTGACATGGACTGAACCCCTGAAATCTCCAGAATGGTGAGCAAATCAATCTTCCTTCCTCTTGGTTGTGATTGTCAAGGTTTTTGGGTCACAACAGCGAGAATGTTTCTAGAAGGAAGTCACCGAGCCGGCGCGTGTACTGTGTAGAGCACATCTGTAGCTGATGCACATGTTAGGAGTGCAGGGAGTGCGGGGAGCAGAGCTATCAGTTAAATCAAAGATGTGGATCATCAAGGTAATCAATAGCTACATCTTTAAGAGCCAGAATTACAACGGACAAATGGAACAAAAACCTGGGCCAACGCCAGAGGAAATGAGAAGACACCCGTTGGCACTTCCTCTAGAAGGCGAGCATGGCTCCTGCTTCTGTCCATCTGCAGTTCTCTCTGACGAGTGACAATTTTCTGTCTTTTAGTTCTCCTGCAGGCAGGACATTTGGGCTATTTTCTTGGTAGCAAACGACATAGGAAATCTATACAGAGCAAATTGGACGATGATTTCTGTGGAGAATTACTTCCCAACATGGTGGCAACTGCCCAACGCGAAAGGTCTACTCTGATGTTGTGGAAATATGTGCACGCCTATAGACTCAGCTCTGGTTTGCTTCTGCAAGCATGGTCCTGGCTCAGGGTGAGGCATGCCCTTCTCTGCTTTCCCACATTCAGCTTGGGGTGCCAGACCCTGGACTGGGGCCAGACACCTGGGTCCCTGGGACAAGATGGAATCTTTTAGAATGATAGGTAGGCTGGGTCTCCTTCTGTTGGGTTCTCCAGCCATCTTCTCCAGCTGTCACACATTCTGCTCCAGGTTCTCCGCACAGCTGCACCCTTGGGTGGCGGGCTCTCCTCCTGGCTAGGCTGTGAGTGCAGGGAGGGCAGCCCCTGACAAAGTGGCTTTGTCATCTTTATCAACTAACACGGCGCTGGGCTGCATCAGAACTCAGCATGTGTTTGGTTAAGTGGCAAGACAGAGACGTTGCCTCACACAGGAGACAGAGTCAAGCCCCTGAGACAGATGTCATCGTGGAGGAGAGGTGGGTGATGGGAGATTTAGAGGGGGGACAGACAGACACGGAGGGCAGTGGAGACCGTCCGGGATCTAGGACACAAGACTCGCACTGAGGAAGTAATGGGCCAGGTAGAGCTTCCTGTGCTCAGGAGCCTGGCTTTGCTTTCTACCCAACAATGGCACTTTTTTCCATTTTACAATAAAACATGGGCTCTACAGCCTCAGGGCCTGAGTCCAAGAAGGGAATGAACGAGTCCTTGCAAACTCCCGCGCCTCAGCCAGGCAGCCGGGACATTGGAGCCCACGTCACAGGAGAAGACTAGATTAGGAACCTGCAGGGTTTTCTCCTTTGGTCATGGTAAAAATTGGGCCCTGGGGCTTTCATAAATAAACAGAAAAAAAGTCCACTTGCTAAGCCTGCCAGGGACTTCATTCATCCAAATGTCGCTTAAGCATTAAGCACCATCTCCTGAGATATGGCAGCAGTAAGTCCACAGCCCACCCTGTCCTGCTACTGGCCTAGAGTTATTCCCCAGGGAGGGAGACACAGAGACTTCAGAGAGGGCCCTGAGCAGGCTGGCTTCCAGGGAGAGTCTGCCAGTCACCTGGGAGACCCCTTTCAATGAGTATGGGGACCTGGTGGCGGGGGTAGAGGAGCATGCGTTGAGCTGAAAACAGTTGATTCTTGATGGGCATTGAATCTGGGTCTGAAGGGCTGCGTAGGAGTTCCCCAAGGTGGACAATGAAGGGAAAAGAATATGGGGTAAAGGAACAGTGTGTGCAGAGGATGGGGGGCAGGGAGGGGCCCGGTGTGTCTGCAGAATGACTTTTATTGGGCGGGAATCCAGAGCACACGTTGGAGGGGGAGGAGGGAAGACCGGATTATGAAGAATTTGGAGATGGTGTTCTAGGCAAGATGGAATCACCCTATTTTCGAACAGAGAAGGGTGTTTTAGAAAGGGAGGCTGTCTGGAGGCAGGGAGAGGAGAACTTAGGGCCAGAAAAGTAGCAATGAGACTGCAATGGCCCAGAAAGGAGAGGTGGGGACAGGGAAGGGACAGGTCGAGAGTGTAGAGCTGGGGTATGTTTGAGGAGCCCTGGAGGATGGCCTGGGTATGAGGAAGGAAGGGAGGAGGAGGAGGAGGAGGAGGGGGAAGAATCGAGGGCCTTGTGCACATTCTGGGGAGGCGATTGACTCAACAGAACCTACTATGTTGAGCTGGGCAGGTGGGTGGTAGCAGACACATTCATTCCTTTCTGTCTCCCCAGCACTTTCTGCCCCTTCTTTAGCAATGGGGCTTTCACTGCTGGTGTTCTTGAGGGGGGTCCAAACCCCACTCAGGTCAGAACGTGTCCAGATTCCCTTCTTAACTGTCACCCCAGAACAACCACGAGGCAGTGGGGGGGGGGACACTGAGCACCCCGGACCACACTCAGAAGGGGAGTGAAGAGTTGCTGATAAGTCATAACCTGTGCAGCTGCTTTTGATGCTCAGAAACCTCACACACCAGCCGCGAATGGCTAATCGTTAAATCTGGAAATGACACCCAAGACTCAAGTGCGAGGATCCGATTGCGGTCCTGTTGGTTCCTCTGAGGAGATAAGGTTTTTTTTTTTTTTCCTCTCTCCCGCTCTCTAGAAATTAATATTTTTAAAGGCCAACCCCGCCACTTCATTTTTCATCTTGACAGCTTCTGAAATGCAGATAGATTTTGCACCAGATCGGCTTGCCTCCCTTTTGTTTTGGGGTGAGTTTTCATTTCGTTCCACCTGCACCTGAGCGCAGCCCAGTGAGTGCCTCCAAAATGAGCTTTCCTGGAGATGGGGATGTGATTAAAGTGGGGAGCTCTGCTGACTGGACAGTGGATGCAACTTGCTTGTCCAGGAGCTGGGTTCGGGGTGGGCAGTGAAGAGATTAAGCACGCACGCTGACAGTAGTGTGGGAAACTCTCTGTGCAGAGTGAGACAAGATGGGGTTTTGGAGTTGGATGCAAAATACATGACAGGATTAGAGCTTGTGTCTAGACATTTTTCTTGCTTCTCCTAAGTGTAAACAGGTGTGCACTCTGGCCTAAGAAGTCTTCAAATGCACCAGCTCTGCCTTTTGCAAGCTAAGTCTTGCACAAATGACTCTTCCTGGGCCTTAGTTTACCTACCTGCACCTGGTACATTCAGACGTTTCCCAGGTAACAGACATGCTCTGGCTTAAAGGGGGGAATTCATCAATCTCTGCTTTAGCATCTCGAGCTTTTACTGGTTCCTCGACAAAGTGAGAAGCAACAGAAACACAGAGTTAAATAGGGATGACATTTCCTTCAACAGGCTCAGAAACCATTAGGGAAAGGGGAGAATAAGTCAATAGCTACAGAAATTATGCTGGCAAGGTTCAAGACCGGGAGGGACTGGGCAGGAGGAAATCATGGAGGGGCTGGTAAGCCAGCCTGGGATGGCTGAGTCCAAGCTTTTGAAAGTCCAAGCTTTTAAAGTCCAAGCTTTGAAAGACCAGAAGGGATCAGCTGGATGGTAAATGGCGACTGCAGGGTGAGAGGACAACAAAAGCACTGAGCCTGGAATTGTGTGAAACATGGAGACGGTAGGTAGTGCACTCCCTGGGCAGAGAGTGAATGAAGGCTGTGATGGAGGATGGGAAGGAGATGGTGGCGAGGGTTCATGTGAGGGGGACATAGGGACTTTAAGGGGTTCACAGGTGCTCTGTCCTCTGGGATTCTGCCTCTTTAGGTGGCATATGAGGAACACCAAGCAGGTGAACAACAATGGGCTAGATGATTACCATGCAGGCATGTGGTTGACAAGTTTGAGGGCCAGTGTTATTGCAAGAAGGATTGGAGACCAGGGCTTCTCCTGAGACTGACCGAGGCACCCATCTGACCCTCCATCCTGCCTGATCAGATGGTGGTATGGTGGCAAAGCGAGCCTGCACAAGGGTGTGCTCAGATCCCAGGAAGAGGAGGCATGAAAGACTCTGCTCCACCTGGATGGTAAAAGAGGGAGAAGGAGAATGCAGACTGGAGCTGCGGTGCTGCCTTTGAGGTGCAGGGGCCTGCAAGACCCCAAACAAGACCCAGAGGGACATTACAGACTCCAGAGTCACTTAGCAACTCGTCTTCCTATGAGAAGAGTGAGGCAGAGGTTGAGAGAGGGGCACGGGAGGCTGCCATCCTAGCAGACCACCCCTGCCCCATGTAGGAAAAGAGCAGCGTCCTCTGATCTTGGAGGCACAAGAAAGACAGGAAGAGTCCTCCCTTCCCAGAAAAGGGTGAGTATCCTTCATTGTCAGTCGAGGAGTAGGGAACTGGGCTGCTACTCTCAAGGGCTGGGGTATCCTTCTGAATTGGGGTGGACACTGTGGTACTGTTAAACCAATAGATGCATACCATTCAGGACATTGGAGCAGGTAGCAGCTTCCATAGTCTGAGTCAAAAGAAGGATGAACTCCATTCTCCATCCTTGTAAAGATACGAATACAAGCTTTAAAACCCAGCCAAGCCCTGATCTTGAATAATATGTCACATATACGGTGAGGGGTGGAGGAGAGCGCACGCTCACAAGCAAGCTGGACACTGAAAGGGTGAAAAAAAATAAAAAGAATTCAGACAAGTTCCATATGAAAAAGAAAAGTCATAAGTCAGAGAAGAATAAATCAGTGCAAAGCAGGGAAGAGCAGGGAGAACGCCCAGAGGTCCCCGCGCCGCAGGAAAACATATGAGGAAGGAGATGAGAATCCATCACCTTCGCCCGCCACATAAAGACAGCATTTCTCTGAGGTCCCACTGTCTTGTCCTTCCTCTCAGGGAGTTCTGAGGATTCATCCAAGCAGAGAACAGGAGATGAATTAAATGTCACCGGATGTCCTCAAGGAGTGGAATCATTGGCGACAAAGGAGTACTCTTGGGGAGAGGAGAGACTTAGTAATCAGTCCTCCAGAACAGTTCTCCAAACAAGAAAAAAATAAAACAGCAATTGAAGAGGGATGGAAGCCCCAGGGAGGAATCTGAGGTCAGGGTATTCGGGGCTGAAGAGGGCAGTGTGTGCACCTGCAACAGACACAGGGACCCAGAGAACCCTAGTGCATGGCACCCAGCAGGAGTCTGGGGTCAGGATGCACGGAGGAGGGAAATTTAGCCAGAAAGCAAGGAGTCTGCCTCGGGCCAGGTTTGCCCTGCTTCTCTAGAGAACAAGGTCTCTGGAGTATGATGAACATTGATGAGCAAAAAACATGCAAAAATATGTAGACACCTGGCCAGTTCAGGGCAGGGGAGTGTACTCAAAGGCCCAGAGAAGAAGAGACAAAAATAGAGATTCTCTTTGCCATTGGCAGCCCTGTTTTGTTTGCCATGTGTAGGAATGAAGCTGTTTCTCACTGGAAAAACACAACTCACAGCATTACTACAGGACTTGGAGAGAACTGTACAGTGGTGGCCATGAGAATCGTGGAGCCAGGGCAGGGGAGAGCTGCCCCCTCCCCTCCATACTCTCTCTCCCTCCTCTGTACATGGGCTGGAGTTCCTGAATGCACCATGTAATATTTTCACCATTTTGCCACTCAAGACTCAGCCCATATGACCCCCCCCCAAGCCCTCCAGGCTCCTTATGCCCCCTGCCTGGGTTTATGCCAATGTCTACTCTCTTATCACTCCACTTACCATTCCTGTTTATCTGTTACCCTTCTTCATTAGGCTTTGAACACCTTGAAAAAAATAGACTAGGTCCAAATTTGCATCCCTGGGAATGTGCCTGGTGTCTGGTATACAGCAGGCACTTAATAAATAACAACAGCAATCATTATGATAGTGAGAGTACCTCTCATAAACTGAACGCCTTCAAAGTACTGGGCATTGGGCAAATTGTTTCACATATTTGATCTTTAGTCTCATACGTGCTTTGGATCTACACCCTTATTTTGCTGGTGAAGAAATTAATAGTTAAGGTTGCTCAAGTAAAGCCGCAAGAGCAGGATGCAGAGAGATGGAGGTCCAGCCCTGGATCTCTCTGATTCCAGGGTCCACGTTCACCGAATGAATAAAAAGATCCATCCTACTTCTCTTGGGTAGCAGAGGGACTAAGTTACCCAGAGATGTGGTCAACCCAAAAAGGAGGCAGAGAGAAAATAGAAAATGGGTAGGGGGCTTTGGTTTAGGTTGGTTATGGGCTACCTGGGATGTTTTTCAAGAAGGCTTGATATGAAGTGTATACATATCTTTCTAAACTTTGTCTTCCTTGAAATGAATCTACCATATGATCCAGCTACACCACTCCTGGGTGTCTTTCCAAAGGAATTCAAATAAAAATATCATAGTGATGCGGCACAATTCACAATAGCCAAATTATGCAACCAACCTAGGTGCCCATTAACAGGTGAATGGATTCTAAAATTAAGGGATAGACACAATGGAATTCTCCTGAGCCATAAAGAAGAACAAAATTATGTCAGGTGCAAGAAAATGGAAGGATCTAGTTTGCTTAGTGAGATTAGCCAGTCACAGAAAGTGAAAGGTCATATGTTTTCTCTCATATGTAAAAGCAAGCTAGTGAGAACTTGGGATACAGGAGGAACTCCAGACAAAAGAGGAGAAACCCTAGTGAAGTGATGGAGGGAGTCAAGATGGTGTGTATTTTGTGTGTGTGTGTGTGTGTGTGTGAGAATCAAAGGAAACACTTCCATCGACAGTATGAAATTATTACCAATTTCAATATCATGTGTGGAGAAGGGTAGAGAGTAGAGAGTGAGCCGAGGGGAAGCTCACCAAGTGCTGTGTCCATGTCTGTTCCTACCACTCTGAACTTCATTATGATGTGAGACTACAATGCACCAGGAAAAGTAGATTAAAAATAAAATATCATGAAATTTTATTTATTTTAATAAAAATAATTTAAAAATAAAAAATAAAAGTGGGCCTCACTAGATGAGTCTCACATTCAAGTCAAGAGGATTTATAAAATGATGGGTGTAAATCCCTCCCATCTGTGTGATTCAAGTGCACTAATTGCCAGTAGAGTTGGGGTAACTGTCACCACCTCAAAAGAGCTCAGCTTGACCAGAGGGACCTGACTGACAGCGAGAGATGAATGCTTAAAATCTGATTAGTGCATTTGCTCACAATCTCTTTGGAAATTGCTTTAAATTCAGCCTCTTTCCCAGGATGCAAACTTACAGCTTCAAAAACATTTTTATGGTTGGAGTGGTGGTGCATGCCTAATCTCAGTACTTGTGAGGCTGAGACAAGAGTAGAGCAGGTTCAAGACCCTCAGCAACTTATCAAGACCCTGTCTTAAAATAAAACATAAAAAGGGCTCAGAGTGTAACAAAGAGGTAGAATGCCCCTGGGTTCTTTTCCCAGTATGACAAAAACAAAACAACCAACCAACCAACCAACCAACCATTTCCGTTGCCTTGAATTTTGGGTGAATAAATATAGTTGCCTATTCCAGGAATCCATGTAGTACTACAGTTACTCACCTCCTCAAAAAGTATGACAATTTACTCAAAATCAGCAGAGCTTCACATAGTCCTATTTTAGTATTGCTTCCCCACAAGCTTACAACCTCCTGGTGGCTCCTAAGAAAAGGAAGTAGGTGGTCTATATTGCTTCTTGTCTTTCTTTTCAAATCCATCAACTATTTCTGGAATATGATGGTAAGAAGGATTTATCTCCCTTCAAGATTACTTTTGTCCTAAGTATCTTCCACCCAAGCTAGATGGGTAGAAATAGTCCACACAGGTGTCAGCACAAAGACTTCAGAAAAACTCCCCACCCAGGCTACATGAGGGTTCATTAAGAGAAAAAGACAATCCATTTGGCTGCTTTATCTAAAATCTTACATGGGCAGAACTGCTTATTTTCATGGGTTTCTTCTTCCCCATGCAATTTTATGCATGATTACCAATTTTCTATGAAAGAGGAAAACAGAAATTAAATATTTTATAATATATATAACCCAATGTAACTGAATGCTTTTCCTGAGCCTGACCGAGATACTTACTTGCCTCTTACCCAATTTGGGTTATACAAGAAAAGTTGGTGGTGCTATCTATCTATCTATCTATCTATCTATCTATCTATCTATCTACCATCCATCTATCTTATCTATCTACCATCCATCTATCTTCTCTATCTACCATCCATCCATCTATCTTATCTATCTATCTATCTATCTATCTATCTATCTATCTATCTATCTATCTATCTATCCATCCATCTATCTACCATCTATCTTATCTATCTATCTATCTATCTATCTATCTATCTATCTATCTATCGCTAGTTTTTTTCAATAGTGGGTTACTAGAGCTGAAGTCCCTTGAGGCTGAGAGATGAGCAGTCTAGCCCTATCAAGGATTCCTTTGTGTTTTCTAGTGCAATCAAGACATACATTGTCCAGGTCAGATGATTCTAGTTCTGAACTATCCCTTTGGATCCTTGACTTTAACTTTGATCAGAATCTCCACATGAACCAAAAGACCAGACCCCTACCAAGGCTGGAGTCCTAATGCAAGAACATATATCAGCCTGCAGGTGAGACAGGAAGATGCTTGGACGTCCCGGGAGCTGTCCAGGGTCCTGACGCAGACTTCTCAGAACTCTGCTCTCTGGGATCTTGTTTCTGCAGCACTGTTGCTCCTCTGGATTCCAACCTGTGACTCAGCCACTGATGCTCTTCACCCTCTCCCCCCATTGGGTATTGGAATCCCTCTGGGCTTGGTGCTCTGTCTTCAAACCATTGATCTTTTAAAAGGAACCACAGATCAGCATCATCACGGAGCTAAGAGCCTGGTTGTGGCAATTACTGAGCACATACTATGCGCTGGTAACAAATTTAAGTGCACTGTCTCTCGAAATTCACCATCATCTGTTACATCCAGTATTAGCACCATTTTGCACCCCAGAAAATGGAAAAAACTCCAGCAGAGGTCACTATAGAAAATGAATGAATTTAAACGTATAAAGTACAGAGACCAGTGCCATCCGCTTAGGAAACACTCAATAAATGTTAGCCTGTAATAGTTTCTCTTCTTATACTGTGTGGCTATTGACTTAAATATCGAGCCCCCACAGAAGGAGAAGGAAATATATTTTGATAGCAACGTGTCTCTGTCTCTAAGTATCTTTTAAAACAGAGAAGAACTCGAATGGATTTTTCTTTTAAGGAAAGAAAAGAACAAGTCAATCAAAAATGATCTGTTGGCTTGGGAGTCACAAAAAGTTTGCAGGGAGACTTAAATAAAAGAAATGGATCGCAGCAAGCTGCAGCCTGAATTTATAGATGACGCTACTTCATGCGTGCCCCGATGTGCTAGACATGCCTTCCCCCTTCTGGGCTAATCTGCTAAGGGCACCTTATGGAAAACAAGTGTTCCTGTATCACAAGACCCAAGCTCACTGCTAGAGGTGTGCATGCTCCAATGGGGAGTCAAATCATATAACCGAGGATGTTATTTCTAGAGTCTTTGGAGATGAACTAAGTCAGTAGCAAGGTAAAAAGATGTTGACAGAGAAAGCAGTGAGTCACATACAAACTTTACATGTTTATATGTTACATGCAGAGCACACGAAAGGCAGACCCAGGGCCCCTGCTGCTCTGCCATTACCCCATGCCCTGGGATCCTGGGAGGCCACTTTATACCTTTGCTCTCTGAGTAGGTACTTTGGGTTTCTGTTCCTGACAACTGAGTGACTCTGGTCAAGCCAAGCAATGTACATTAAAGCAAGACTGGGTTGTGTAAGTCTGCATTCACTTCTGGGTATCCTGTTGTGGAGAAGTTGCTACCTGTTCACTGGGTGAGAGCTCAAGAGGAGAGGAGAGGGTGAAGCAGGCTTGATGGAGATCCAGAGGGATATGGCCCTGTTGCTGGGCATTAGAGGCGCTATCAGGGGGCAGGCATGCCACTTTTCAAAGAGATGTTGCCTTACTGAGGAATGACCGACATACTCAAGGCTGTAATAGTGAACGTACACAACTGGACATTAAATTATTCCAGATACATACACAGCCACAGAAACATCACTACAACCTGTGCTATAAACATATGCATCACCTTGAAGATTTCCTCCCATCCTCTTCATTTATTATCATCACTACTTTGTGTATGATATAAGAACACTTAGTGGGAGATCCACCCTCTTTGAAACCTTGAAGTTTACAATACAGTATTACTAACGAGAGGCACTGTGCTGCTATAGAGCGGATCTCTGGGAGTTAGCCATCTTGTATAAATGAAACTTGGTGCCCTTTGACTAAACCACCCTGCTTTCCCCACTCCCACGTCCCTGGAAAGGACCATTGCACTCTCTGCTTCTGTAAGTTTGACTATTCTACACTCATCATGTAAGTGGTATCATGTAGTGTTTATCCTTCTGTGTCTGGCTTATTTCACTTAGCATACAGTACTTTAGGGTCATGCATATTGTCACAAATGGCAGGATTTTCTCCTTTTTAAGGGCTGTGTAATGTTCCATCATATGAATATGCCAAAGGCAACTTTTAAACTTTGCAGCATTAGGGCCGATTTAGGAATGATGTAAAAAAACAATTGGGAAGATCTTTGCTCAGTTAGAGCTATGGGTAGTCAACTAGATTCTAAGTTCCATGAAGGAGGAACTTTGTCTCTCTTCTTAACTTTGCTCAGCAGTCCACCCAGATACTAACAGAGAATAACTATTCAATGTGTGTGTGTGTGTGTGTGTGTGTGTGTGTGTGTGTGTGTGTGTGTATGTGTGTGTGTGTATTATGTGAACAATTTGGGAAGTGGGGTGCTGTGGAAGTTGAATGTATGGAGGTTTCTTGAGCTCAAAACCTTTCACATCCTGAAGTCCAATGTTCCTGTAATTTTGGCATATAGCAGCATAGAAAGCCTGCCTTGTTAGATGATATGTATATCAGTTCATTGTTTGATTCTGTGTGCATCTTTGATATTTAATTAAAGGACTGATTCTCACCCAGAAACGCTAGAGAGGCATGGAAACTTTCAGCTTGGAGAAGCTGCTGTGTGCCTGGTTTGAATCTCTGTTCTTTTTGACAATAGGAAAGTTGCTTATCCACCCTGGGATTCCCATCTGGAAAACAGGCACAATCAAGGTGCCTAGCCCAGGGTCTTGGTTTGAAATAAAGATGAAGTAAGATGACACACATATGGTGATCGGTATAGAGCAGGGCAACAGAGTCAGTTCAACGACCTTACTGTGGGCAATCATCAGCCCCAGGGATGCCTGTTGGCTTCTGAGAATGAAATCTTTCTATTTCTCCATCTTCACTCAGACCTCCAGGTCCATGCCACAGTGTGTGTGTTTGTGTGTGTGTGTGTGTGTGTGTGTGTGTGTGTGTATGTGTGTGTGTGTGTTTATGGCATGCACATGACTGTATAGGACTTGGGATTGAGCCCAGGGCCATTTGACTTTTAAGCTACAATACTAGACTTTTTGATTTTTTAATATTTTGAAACAGGGTCTAAAACAGGGTCTCACTAAATTGCTGAGGGACTCACTAAGTTGCTGGGGCTGGTCTCGAACCTGCGATCCTCCTGTCTCAGCCTCCTAAGGACCGGGATTACAGGTGTGCAGTACCACGCCAGGCTCCATGCCATGGTTCTAATTGCAGCAGCAGCATTTGAAGCTAACAAGCCAGCCTTCCTGTGAGTGTCTCCCGAGGACTCTTGGAGCAGCTGCCATGTGACTGGTGCCTGTGACTCTGAGCTGCACAGGAGCCAGGTGTGTGGTCCTTCACGGTGTTGGGTGCTGACCTCTCTGCCTGCCCAGTGCTGGGAACGCATGCACCCCAAGTGACAACAGGCGCTGGCTTTGGATTCCAGTGCTTTCCCCGCTACCCACGTGGGTAATTACTTAAAGATGCGATGCGTCCTTCCCCAGCGAGTTCTCCGCGAATCTCATTAAACCCTAACAAGGACCCGTATCCCTCACTCTAAGCACTAGGTATTCCAATCAAGTTGAAATGACAAATGAATTCACTCCAACACCAAAGCTCACATGAAGGCAATTCCACTTGGAAAAAAAAAAGTTTGCTTATGTTCATAAATGTTACATGCCAACTTAGTCACCAACCCAATATGGATTTCAGGTGTAAATTATTTAAAGTGTCTAAGACCCAGGGTCCCCACTCCTTATTCCCAGGCAGTGACACGCACATTGTTCATGTATTATGCACATGGCAGGCACCTCCCCACACCCACAGATGCCACCAAAGGTGCAACTGGTCTTGGGGGAGGCTGCTGCATAAAAAAGACAAATCCACGCGCTCTGGAATCAGTCTCTGGCTTTGTGCCTCTGAGCTCTGCTTTCTATGCAAATATCCTTTGTAGATGGGACATGGGAATTGTGGCACCTCCTATGAGTCCTGTGGCAGCTGGAGGGGTTTCCTTGGAAGAATTGGCCCTCTCCCCTAATGGCTGCCATCCACACCCAACTGTACCACCAAGACCCACGAATATCCCACTAGATGGTGTGGCTCACTTAAAAATCAAGGGTTTTCAGGAAGCAAAGGGCATGGTGGTCCCAAAATTCCAGTTCCTTCAATGAGTGGTGACTTGTCCAGGTAGAAGGATTTGTCACTAGCAAACATTTATCTGCCCCAGGAGAAAAGGACCTCTGTAGGTTGTGTGAACACCAGTGAGCACTCTTTTTTATTATAATGCTGTACCATTGCCAGGTGTGGTGGTGCAAGCTTGTAATCCCAGTACTTGGGAGGCTGAGACAGGAGGATTGCTGGTTGTGGGCGGCCTCAGCAAAGACCCTGACCCTCATCTGCAAGACCCTGTTTCTAAATAAAAATAACATAAGACCAAAGATGTGGTGAAGAGGTAGAATGCCCCTGGATTCTATCCCCAGAATCACATACACACACACAAAATAATAATGCTGTACAATCATTGAGGGTCCCGGGCTCAGTGACCCCACTCCCCAGCCCTAAATATACAGCCAAGAAACAGAACCTCAGTTGTGGAGTGACAGGTAGACCCATGGGTCCTCGCTCTAGACTTTCTCACCAATTCCTCTTTTCTATGACTTTACTTGGAGGCCTCTGGCCCTCAGAATTATCAGAGCATGTGCCCTAGTTGCCTCTCTACCCACTCTCAGTCTCGGATGGCAGAGGAGGTCTGGAGTTGGGTGCTGCTGGGATCAACCTGGGGTCACACATAGACACTGAGATAAAACGCCACATCCATCTGCTTACTTTCTGTTGCCCCTTCCCTGCCCCCAGCCTCAACTTCAGGGATGATTTCCTACAGGGAAGGGCAAGATGCATGTGCCACCCTGGAGCCTGGGGCATACTGGTCCCCATTTGCAGAGGTGCAAGGAGTGTTTCAGACAGACTTTACAGATGACTGCATTTGCTTCAACGCAGGACAGTGGGTCTAATTTGACAGGCTGCCAATGACTAAGGTTACCTTTATGGTCATTTGTGACCAGAGGACACTGTAGACAGGGTGATGGAGGCTCAGGGATGGGGGAGACACCACCCCAGAGGCACCTCAACCTCTCCCTTGCTGAGACATCACTGCAGCTGGGCCATCTCTAGTCCCAAGCACCTTCCTTGAGAGGAAGAAATATTTCCAGTCTCTCTCCATGTCCTTTGACTTGTGGGAAGCACTAAGAATGAGAGAGAGGATGACGATGATGAAGGTGAGCTTCACATCCCAGTCCTGCTGAGCTGCTTCATGGCTGGTCATTCTCGCCAAGTATTGGGTCCTCCGTGCTTCCAATTCCCTCCTCTATGGACAGGGCATCATAGTCCCATTGGCCTCACTTGTTGGCTGAGCACTTGAGAAGCTAAGGGCTTTGCATCCTGCTTGGTGCCCAGTGGCTACTCAGTATGTCTGCTCCTGATGGCGGTGATGGCTGTGGTGAATTCCTTCATGTCAAGGAATGTCTTGCCCAGCATTTACCTTCCCCTTTCCCTTCCTGACATTTGCTTTGGGCAAGCTCTCTTAGCATTTAAAAGCAGGAGCCAGGGTTCAGGGGCTTGGCTCTCTTTAAAGCCTGTCATGGCTTTGGATGTAAATGTCCCCAAAGGCTCATGTGTTGAAAGCCACCAGGAGCTGAGCAGCTTCCCTCTGCCATGATGTTTCTGCCTTGGAGCTGGCATGGATCGGACCCTCTGAAATCATGAGCCAAAGCAAACTTCTCCTCCTCTAAGCTGTTCTTCAGTCAGCAGTATGACAAAGATCATTAACAATGATAATGTATCCGACTTGGAGCTAGACCCAACTGTCTCCAAATGCCTCCCAGTGTGTTTGCATTTGAACAACCCTGCAGGCAGAAGCAATTCAAAAAATGGAGCACTCCCACACTCTTTATCTCACTAAGTCTCTTTGGAATAACGTTTAAAATTAAGGCTGGTCCCCAGGAGAGCCACCGAGGAAGGCAGGGCAATACTTAAGACATTCTGGGCACCCGTCTTGCTTCCATAGAATACGACTGTGCCTGGCTCTGGGAATTCTTTTTTATTGAAGAAGCATAAGGTCATCTAACCAGAATGGAATATTCTTGTATGAATCTTTTATGTGTTCTTCTTGGGATTTTTTTTTCTAGGATGTTTGTAATTCCTGAGTGCAAAACACTTTGCTTTCTGGGGTTGAGAGCCGAGAGGGCACACCTTAGTGGACCTGCTCCGTTCTGCTTAACATCTGATTTAGTGACACATGTTCTGATGGGCTTTGGAAAGTGTCCCCAAAGCGGAGTGCTTTTCTAAAATGCCGGCGAGGTTTCAGCAGTGTTGGGCTTACTGACTGTCTCTCTCTCTCTCTCCGCCTATGTTAAGCATCTTATGCCAAGGTTTAAGTTTTGATCTGCAAGTCATCCTTCTAAAGTCACAGGTGAGCCAGTCAACTGCGTGTGATCACTAAGTCCCTGGCTGTACCTGTGAACCTTGAGTCAGGGAGATCAGCTCTCTTAGATCCAAGCACTACACCAGCCAAGTTGGAAATCCTCATGAACAGAACGCTTTTAAAGACACTTCTCAAATTTTAATCTGTGCATGAATGACCTGGGTGAGTCCTGTTAAGATGCACATTGTGAGTCACCAGGTCTAGGGCAGGCAGAGTCCGAGGGTCCGCATTTCTAATAAACTTTCAGATGTTTCCAAGGAGGAGAGTCCATGGACCCCACTTTGAGCACCAAAGCTCCAAGTCTAGCATGCAGGTTACCATTCACAGATGGCAATCTCTACGCACAGGGTGTGCTTACCGGATACTCTGCAATACA
The DNA here is from genome assembly GCA_004027655.1 of Graphiurus murinus. NCBI lineage: Eukaryota > Metazoa > Chordata > Mammalia > Rodentia > Gliridae > Graphiurus > Graphiurus murinus. Next base: position 36,437 of record PVLC010011092.1, read on the forward strand.
GAGGGACCTCCTTTCCCCCCAGCCGTCCTGGTTGGCAGGGCACCAGAGTGGCTTTCTCTAAGATCAAGTGGCCCTGGAGGGCTGTGAGTGGATGACCTTGGATACAGCCCTGGCCCTGCAAGGTCTACCTCTGTGGCACAGGGTGCTCTTGGGAAGTTAGTGGACCCTTTCTCCAAGAGTTCCTTTGGCATTTTTCTTCTCTATTTTCCCATTGCCTTCTTATTTTTGTCTCCAATGCCATCAGTACCACCCCCCCCGCAATACCTCCATTAAGATGTTTCCAGTCCCCTCTTCAGTCTCACTGTTGCTTGGCTTACGGTCCCTACCAGTAATCCTCCTGAACAGAATGGAATACTCTTGTATGCATATTGTTTGTACAGTGCTTGGGATTTATTTTAGGATGTTTTCAGTCCTCAGGCTTAGTTCAGATTTTGGCTGTCTTCAGTTGTTTTTGATTGATTGATTTATTTTGGTACTGGGGATAGAACCTAGGGGCATTCTACCTCTGAGATACATCCCCAGCCCTACTTTATTTTTTTGTTTTGAAATGGGGGGGGTGTGCTCACTAAGTTGCTGAGGGTCTCGCTATATTGCCAAGGCTGGCCTTGAACCTACAGTCCTGTCTCAGCCTCCCAAGTACTGGCATTACAGGCATGTGCCACCATACCCAGATAGTTGTTTATTTTTAAAGTGTTCACTGTTTCTTTTCTTCTCAAGAGAGTTTTACCGTTATCTCTGCCTCCAGGCTTAGAAAGGTTTAGGAAGCAACAGCCTAGGCAGGAGGGGTCCTGCTGCACTGAGATATAAACCTAGAATCTCCTGAAATGTCCTGAAACAATCACCCCTCTTGGCCCCAGGAATTTCATCCCTGGACATTTTTTAAGAAAACAGGCAGAGACATATGCAAAGATATCTCTACAGGATGCCCACTGCAGGATGGTTCACAACAGCAAAAAACAAAATAAAAAATAAAAGAGATAAAAAGAAAAAGAAACAGCTGAGCATGGTGGTGCATTCCTGCAATCACAGTATTTGGGAGGCTCAGACAATAGGATTGGAGGTTCAAGGCCCACCTCAACAACTTAGCAAGATCCTCAGCAACCTAGTAAGATACTGTTTTAAAACAAAAATTAAAAGGGCTGGGCATGTAGCTCAGAGGTAGAAGTCCTCTCAACTCAATTCTCTCATTCATTTGTTCATTCATATTCTCTTTCTCCCCCCTCTCTTCCTCTCTCTCTCTCTCTCTCTCTCTGTCTCTGTCTCTCTCTCTCTCTCTCTCTCTCTCTCTCTCTCTCTCTCTCTCTCTCTCTCTCTCTCTCTCTCTCTCTCTCTCTCTCTCTCTCTCTCTCTCTCTCACACACACACACACATACACACACACACAGTCACATGAAACAAAAGTGTCTATAATAAATTGGTGATTAAGTCAATGACAAAACATCAAAATGGCATTACACCTATTGATCAGGTGGAAAGACTCAGAAAAGTTAAATGCAAGGACATAAGTAGATGGTGGTGTCTACACTAAAATGACAATGCTATTGGTGGGGGGGACAGAAGCATAGAGAACAGGAAAAACCACACTCTCTTATTGCTAATAATTTTCTGTGGATGATGGAGTCGCCAATAAGTTTTCTTTGTAAGTTTTACATTTCTGATGTTTTCCATAATGGAAGTAGATTCTTTTATTTCAATCAGAAAAGAATCCTACACATAAAAACAGTTTCTCCCAATTTATACACTAGATCCTGTCACAGATCTGTTTAATATTTGAATGTTAGGACAGGTCAGAGCATATAGTTCCCACTGAATGCCATCAGATGCCCCATGGAAGAGCTGCTGTAATAAATGCTTCCTCGGGAAACTTACTTGCCCACAGTCACGGGCTTTTGGAGCAGGTACCCTAGGTATTCTCGCCTTCCTGCAAGGTAGTCATCTCTTTTGCTGTGTTCCAACATTCTTTCTCAAGTGACAAGTTCCCTTAAGATGCAGCTCCTCAACTGGCTAACAAATGAGCACCACTATTTTGGGGTATAATTACAGATAATTAGGCCGCTTCTTAGAGTAATGTGACTTTACACTCGCTGCAAAAAACCGTAATTTGCACTTTCAGCGTGAGTCTTTTCTGTCTCTATGTTCTGCAGGATCAACATTTTGCATTTCCCCTACTGGTTAATGGCTGACGAGGAGATGGAGGGTAACATCTGAAGGATAGCTTGAGAAAGGATGTATTGTGTGAGCACCAGGAAAGTAGGAATCTCTTACTAACCAATGAATGATGTGTCTTTAGCATTTCTGGTAAGATTATGTATATATTATATTTATGTACTTACTATACTTATATGTATACACACACACACAAAGTATGTGTATATATGTATATATATATATATGTACATTGTGTATATATATTTATTTAATATATATGATATATATATTCTATCATATATATATATATATATATATATATATATATATATATATATATATCCTATCCTATCTATCTATGATAGAAACTGGAGCACTGCCTTTGGTCCTACTCCTAAGAGGACCCTACTATGATACCCTTCAAACTGTGCCCTTCTCCTTGGTATAAGGAGGACTGATGACCAAGGGAATGTGTTCAACTAGGTCCTATGTGCTGCCTTCTAGGCCACATTTGATGCACCTGCCATTAAAGAATTCCTTGTCCAAATGGCAAATAGACCAAGAGGGCACAAAGTCCTCCATGGGTGGCACCATATCATTTATCTCAAGGGAGGTGGTGTTGGAAATGTCAAATTATTTTATTAATATTTTCTTGGGATAAATCAACTTATTATCCATTCAACTGCTTCCTCTACCCATTTTGTCCCATATCTAGTGAGTCCATCTATCAGCCCACTCACCTAGCGACCTACTTATCCACCTGTCCATCCATCCATCTATCCATCCATCCATCCACCTAGTCACTCATCCTTCTTTCTATCTATCTATCTATCTATCTATCTATCTATCTATCTGTCTGTCTGTCTGTCTGTCTGTCTGTCTGTCTGTCTGTCTGTCTGTCTGCCTGCCTGCCTATCTATCTATCTATCTATCTATCTATCTATCTATCTATCTATCTATCCATCCACCCATCCATCTACTTATCCATCTACCCATTTACTCTTACACCTACTTATTCACTAATCCATCCATCCATCCATCCATCCATCCATCCACCTACCCACCCACTCATCCATCCATCTATCCATCCACCTACCTATTCACTCACCCACCTATCCATCTACCCATCCACCTACATACACACACCCCACTAACACATACAAGTAATCACCTAAGTGATTTGGGGTCAGAAACCACACTGAGCCCTGGAGGAGACAGTGATGAAGATGCAATGGTGCGTCACTGATGCTCTCACAGGCCAGTGGGGGAAATGGTGCTGTGGTTTGGATATGGCCTGACCATGTCCCTCAAAGACTCATGTGTTGGGAGCTTGGACTCCGTGTGGCAATCTTGAGAGGTGCTGGGACCTTTAAGAGGTGGGACCTAGCAGGAGATAGTTAAGTCATTGGGAATGCTGCACTTAGAAGAGGTTAGTGTGGTTCATGGGTGATACTAGTTAGTTTTCAAGAGAATGGGTAGTTGCCGAGGAAAGCCACCCCAACTACACACAGCTGTTTCCCTTTCTTCTCCTCTGCCATGCTTTGACACAGCCAATGGGATCCTTGCTTGAGACCAAAGAGATGGGCGTCTTCTGACATTTGCACCAGTCTCCAATACTATTAACCAAATAAACCTATTTTTTCTTTATAACGTCCTTAGCCTCAGGCCTTTTGTAACAGCACAAATGAATGCAGAAATTGATCATTGTGGTGCAAAGTGATGAAAACAAAATGGAAGGAAGAAAAGGGTGATCATTTGATTTCATCAAAGGAATACAGGAATCAGAATGATGTGCACTGTAAATGAGGTAAGCATTTTGGCAGGTAGAGAAGAGAAGGACGGAATTCCAGGCTGAGTGAATATGTGAACAAAACCCAGTAGACATGAAGACACAGGAAGGCCTGTGGAATGGCGAGGTTTACCCCACAGGGAAGCACCAGTCCTGGACCCTGAAACGAGGTGGAAAGGAGGCCAGGAAGGAGGCAGGTCGTGAAGGCGTAATAGTGGTAAGCGTTGTTCAGTCTGTTCTGCAGCAGGGTTATAACACGATGGCATTCCTATTAAATGAGGCAGGAGTGTGGAGCATGGACTGGAGGTCCCGTAGATCAGGGCTACTTCTGGGGAGGGTATTGCTGTTCTGGAGAAGATGGCAGGGTATGTTAGGGTGTGTTCCTGGGGTAGAATCCACAGGACTGGGCAGAGCAAGCAGTGTGACAAATTGAAGGCAACTAGCTGGGCGTGGTGGCACACACCTGTAATCCCAGTACTTGGGAAGCTGAGGCAGGAGGATTGCAGGTTCAAGGCCAGCCTTTGTAACTTGGTGAGGCCCTCAGCAACTTAGTGAGACCCTGTTTTAAAAAAAAGAAGGCTGGGGGTGTAGCTTGGAGGTAGAACATCCCTGGATTCAATCCCCAGTACCAAAAAAATTTTTTTTTCTCTTGGTAACTTAGAGATTCTTAACTGGAAAGTTAGGCATCAGTGAAAAAAGGGAATCTTGGGAGTGAAACAAGCTAAGTAAGGTAGCTTCCTATTCATACACCGCTTGATTATTTAACAGATGCTTACTGCCTGTGTGCTGTGTCGTCAACCACTCAAGATACCACAGTGAACAAAACAGACATGTTGCCTGTTCTCATGGGACTTTCTGTCTCTTTTCCACAAGGAAGAACCTTGCTAGGCATTCCTAGGAAGAACCCCTCTCTTCTTTCCCCTTACTCCCAGACTCCCAGAGGGAATCTCTTCCCACACATTTACATATGCGGGCCACCTCTTCCATTAGGAGCATCTGATGAACTGCTGGGCAACTGACTTCCAGTCAGTCAATCAATCAATCAATCAATCAATCAATTGATCGATCGATCGATCTATCATTTGCCATCCAGATGCTGCTGGCAACAGCGTTTGATCACCAAGTGTCACCGCTGGCTCCACACTGCAAAGTCCTGAGTAGGAACTCGGTCTCCCTTCATGGATGCTTGGCCACGAGCCTGGCAACCTGCCAGCACCCGTGGTTGGGAGGGGCTTCTTCAAGATCCTCCATGTTGCTTGTTTGCCCTAGCTTCACGCTCTTGTTGGACCGCTGACCAGGAGATTCAACATGCCTTTGTGGGGCTCTCTGTCAGAGCCTTGGGGCTTTGCCAACACCTGGGCATCGAGACAGCTGCGCCCGGCTGCTTTGCAGGAGGAGGGTCCTGAGACAGTGCATCTTATGGCTTAAGGTAGAGTCTTAAAAAGTGAGTGCAGGGACCCCAGCGCTGGCAGGCGAGAGCGTCTCTCACCCTGGGCGGAGGATGCTACTCTGTGTTCTCTGCTTGGTCAAATGAATGCTGCAAATCCTAGCTCCTTCTTCTACAAACATCCAGATACTATGGGCAAGAGGAGCAGAAAGACAAACACAGCTACAACCACCATCATCTTCCTCCCTTCTCGGGATCTCTGTTTCCCTGGGTGCCACCAACAGTGACAGATGCCCTGATTACAGGGACACACTTGTGCACAACTCCTGCTTCTGCCGCTCCTCTAAAGGATGACAGAGAAAGCCGCTTTCCTTAGCTGACGCGGCTCTCTCTGCCTTTTCCCTATTGGAAACTTGATGCGGTAGCCTTGGCGTGAACTGGATTGCCCGTGCTTTGCAGCATTTATTTTTGGAGTGCGTACAAAAGCAACATAGGAAATGAAGCTGTGGTCGCAGCACTTGGGGCGGGGGGATGCTCCAAGCTCTGTCACCAGCCAGAGTGGAGATCCCAGGAAGACACCGGAGGGTGTCAGCTGGTGGGGCATGTGGTAGGTTGGTGGCACGGGTGCAGGGCTGCCTGGGGGCTCATGTTACTGTTACTTCTGTTCCCCTTGGCATAGACTGCTCAGCTTGCATGTAACTGTCCTTTTGAAAAGCTGACATCCTACTTTCTTTCCTCTGAGATTCCTTTCCTCTGTAGCTGGTATTTGATTTCCAAGTAGGTGTGCAAGACAGAGAGGTAGGATGAAGACAGGTAGCCCCAAGAGGTAGCTATTTCTGGGGCTGACATATAGGTGTGTCCCTGAGCCCTCCCAGGTACACCCAAGTCCCCATCACAGCATATGGCAACAGAGATACAGCTGGTGGCAGGTGAGGAGAAGGCAAGCGTGGCTTTCGTGGCCCACTCTGGCTCCTCTGAGCTTCCAGGGGATTCTTGTTCTGCAGGGTCACTGAGGAGCTCATGCCTGGACAGAGAGGGAAACAATGCAGACCAGGGGGCTGGGCAGAAATCTCACGCCCTCAGAGAAGGCAAATACAATCCTCAAATGAAAACTCAAAAGTTCCCCTCATCTGTTCTGTTACAGTGATATAGCAAAACCCTTCTGATGTAAAGGGCCAAGGTCTGTCTTCAAGGGCACAGAGAAGAAGGGTAGGATGCTGGAAGGTGGCGGGCAGGGAGGTAAGGGTTCAGAGCAGGTGGCTGGAAACTGCCTTCATGAAGCCCAGTCTGTCTTCCTAGGGCTGGTGAAGATTTGGGGAGAAAAGAAGGTATCCCCTTAACTTGGGAGTCTCCAAATACCCCAGAAATGCAGCTCATGGCTTCCACTCACCCCTACTCCCTCTAAAAAAGAACTGGCTTTCCAGGGTCCCCAGAGCTCAGAGAATAGCCTGTCCTGTCAGCCTGTGAGCAAGACAGATGACCACAGGGTCATCTTGGACACGACAGCCCCGATACGCCTCCATTTAAACCTCAGCCCTGTTGATACATGGGGCCTGGCATATAGGACTGGGAGATGGGCAATCCCATGCCTTGATGAATCTTTAGGGGCACCCCGGCCTCCTCGCCAAAACTCTAGATGTTTCAAGATGTCCCTTGGTGGGACGCAGCCACCTGGGCTCAGGATTGCTCATCTATAAAGTAAGCCATTATGGAGACCCACTGAGCCTGAGGGGCTTAGGGTCCTCTAAGTCTGCACACCCTGCCTCTGCTGCCACCACACTGGGGTTCAGGGACCCCTCTGTGTTCCGTAGGACATACTCCAGCCCGTCTTCCCATGTCCTCCTGCCTGCTCCAACACAGCCGTGGACTCCCGAATGGACTCTGCCCCATATCTTCCCCCATCAGGTTCCTTCACACTCTCCTGTTCTCTGAGGACAGAGATGAAGACAGATGTCTACCCAGGAAGGGCCAGGCCACAGCCTGCTTGGTCCATTAGTCCTACCATGTCGCCTTTCTCCCACAAGTTCCTGCTGCCTCTGGAGAGTGTCTCCCCCTCCTCCACGCCTCTGCCTGTTCCAGCCTTTGGGTAAAACTTCAAGGCCATTTCTCTGGCCCTCGGGTTGCCCAGATGCCTCAGGATCCAGCCTCACAGGTCTCAACGAATCATCTGTCTTTTCTTCTTAGTTTCCACTACCGCCCATGATTCTGTATTTGCACCATCATTTAATTAAGGCCTGCTGTCTCCACTGGACTCTCAGCTCGGTGCATTACAGGGATGGGGTAAGTCACAGGACAGAATCATTTCCCTGGCACCCCGCATTGTGTTTGGCATAGAAATTTTGTTGGGGGGAGCTGGGTATGGTGGTGCACGCTTGTAATCCCAGTACTTGGGAGGCTGAGACCAGAGGATCACAGGTTCGCAGCCAGCCTCAGCTACTTAGTGAGGCCCTCTGCAACTTAGTGAGACCCTGTTTCAAAATAAAGAATAAAAAATAGAGCTGGGAGTGTAGCTCAGAGGTAGAATGCCCCTTGGTTCTATCCCCAGTACCACAAAAAAAAAAAAAAAGAAAAAAAAAAAAGAAAGAAAGAAATTTTGTTGGGGGGACAGAGCACACAGGGATGGCTTAGGGGATTCAATTCAAGGCGACTGTGGTCCCCGTGACCTTGCAGGACCGCAGGGATTCCTTTCGTTCCCTGTTTCTGTGCCTTCGCTCATTCATTTCATGTTGCTGGTTTTCTTGAGCAGCTACTGTGTGCTCAGAATCCGACCACACTGTGGGTGTTTCAGACGAGATCAGGCATGGCCACAGGGCCGTGGTGCCCCCTGTCTGAGGGCACAGATGGACATCAGCCCCGTGACAAGAGCCTAATGGATACAGCGAGGGGACATTGCTGATGTGCAGAGCTCTGTGTCCTCTGAGGCTGGGGGACACGCTCACACCGCCTTCCCTCCTCTACCGTATCTCCCCAGAATTAATGACCCTGTAGCAGGAGCAGGATTTCTCTGAGCAAAGACCAGGAGACATGGCATAAAGCTCGGGTTCAACCCAGACCCATCAATTTTCAGAAATGGCGCCGATCTCAAGATGTTGCTTGACATTTATGTTGCACTTCCTAAGTGGATTTCTAAATATTTGTTTCCAGGGTGTCTTGAACCCAGAGGAAAAAGGAACAATATGCTTTCTTCTTTTATTCAGAAAAAACCCAAACCCCATGGCATGTCCAACAGATGGGTAGGCAGTGCAGTTGGAAATAGAGCTTTAAGTTAAATTACATGGAGTCACTTGAATGATCACCTGTAGCTGCTTGCTCTATACAGGTTCTGTGTGAACTGCGGGGGATACCCAGATTCAGGGGGTGTCAAAATAAGGAAAAGACAAGTCTGTCCTCTGGGGGTTCATAGCTTCTTAAGAAGCTGGGCCCCCTATATGCTGTCAAGCAGGAGTCATGCACGATCCCTGGGGGACAGACACCTCCCTCTCTTTATCAGGACTTGCCCAGCCCTGGCTGAAGAGTGGCATTCTCTGGCTACCTATCCCCATGGCCCCTCGTCCCCGCCACTCACACTCTTTCTCATGACTCAGCATCTCTGAGCTTAAGTCTTGGTTTATGCTTTATTTATGTAGTTCTGGATCTCCAGCTGATAGGTAAGTTCACCCTGATACCCCAGCACCTAAATGGCTTCTACAGGGAGTAGGTAGTTGATGAATGAATGAATGAATGAATGAATGAATATATTTGAAGAAAAAGAGCTATTGACTCTCTCTGGGGAGGTGGTGGCAACATTTGATCGATCTCTCTCTTTCCATCCCTCCCTTCCTCCCCGCCTCTTTACCTACCTACCTACTTATCTCCCTCCCTTCCTCTCTTTGTGGTTATGGTACTGGAGATTGTACGCGCGATCACTCTACCACTAATCTCTAGCCCCAACCCTTTTTATTTATTTACTTTATTCCAAAACTAAATTGCTGAGGCTGGCCTCAAACTTGCAATCCTCCTGTCTCGGCCTCCCATGTACTGGGATGACAGAGGTGCGCCACTATGCCAGGATGGAAGGAGGTGGGGTTGTCTTGGTAGATAGAGGGGTGAGCAGATGAGGAGGGAGCTACTTAATGTAAATATGTATAAAATATTGATACACGTGGAGGGGGCCAGGAAGGAGGATGGATGCAGGTAGAGACCCAAAGGATGTCAGGGGAGGTCTGCTGGATGGCTTGCTGGAATCCAATTCACCTCTAGCCCTTTTTGTTAGAAGGGTGTCACCGCCATCCCTGAAACAATATAGGCCAGGGTGATAGACTCAGGCTGGGGCAGGTAGTGGGCAGCGTGAAGGCCATGTTCAGAGTGGACTTCCCCCCCTGGACACCGCAGGCCACAAGACTTCCTTAAGCACAGGAAGGCAGGCACAGGGTCTCTAATCCACAAATCCTTCTCTGGTGGGCCAATAGAAAGAAGCCGATTATGGCAAAAATGACTCTCTCTCTCCCTGGCGTGTGGAACATAATTTGTAAGTATCTAATTTAGCACATCTACAAAAATTGTGTTTTTTTTTTTTCTTCCCTTCTCTTCTGTTGGCATCAGAAAAGCCTTTTAAAACCTTCAGCTCTACTGTAAAGTCTTCCCCGTCACTCAGCAGGCTGACCTGTGCCAGGAAGGTTCTGGCGTCTCCCTGCCCGGGGGGCCGCGTGGGATTTAACACCGAGGCACTTCTGAGAAGGGCGAAGTTGCTGAAGGACTAATTAAGTCCCGGCTGGGTAAAGAACATGGGCTTCTCACAGTGCGTTTTCGAGTTATTTTTAAGAACTCCCTAAAGGAGGTGAAGGGAATAAGAGCTCCATCATTAAGTTATGTTTCCAGTAAATGGAATCCGCTAGTTAGCTTAAGAGAAGGCTCACCAGCTAAGAGAATGCACGCCATACTTGGTAATTTCTCTTTCTTGATACCTGTGAATATAATGGCTGCTAATAGACTAACACAGACTAACGTTTATTGGGCTTATGCTTTGGCCAGACACGGTTCAAGGTATTTTCTTTTGTCCTGTAATCCTGGTAGAAAACCTTTAACTGTTATTAACCCTCATTTTGCAGAAGCTGCAGCAAAGACACCTGAGGGGTTACATCCACAGCCCGAGACCATGCAACCGTTAAAACAGCAGAGCAGGGATCTGAAGCTGAGTCCAAACCCAAAACACTACAGGGATAAACATGACAGATTCGAAAGTTCTGTAGACAGGGTTCCATTCAGGATGTTAGCACTCAGTCCTGTGTGAGACCCGGCCAACCACTCAGCCCCGAAGCCACCTCCCCTGCAGTGTGGAGACCATAATCACTCCCTCTTCTGCGTCACTGTGAGTGGAGGCCTCGGCAAGAGGAAACCCGCAGAGAGGCCACAGTGTCCCTCAGTCTCCCCTTGGCATTCAGGATTGAAAGGTTTCCCGCGCAACGTGGGAGACGCCCCACTTCCCTTGACTCTAGGTAGCCAGAGACCACATGACAAAGTTGTGCTTTCCCGGGCATTCCCACACTGGCCACGCCGAGCGCCCCCGATGGGGAGTGTTACAGTTTAGATCAAGAATGTCACCGGGGAAAACTCGTGTACTGTGATGCATCAGAGCTCAGAGGAAGGATATGGCTGGGGGAGGTAGGGACATGGTTTTGGGGACTCTTATCTGTCACCTGCCACTTCCTGTTTCCCTCTCTGCTTCTGGCTACCCTGAGAGCTTTCCTTTGCCACACCATGCCAGCATGATGTTTTCGCCTTGCAGCCAGCCGACTATGGACTGAACTTCTGAAACCATGAGCCCAAAGAAACTTGTCCTTCTCTAAGTTGTGCTTGTCAGGTATGTCAGTCACAACGATGAAAAAAATATTAATACAGGATGGATCAGAAGCCGTGCTCTTTCCCACTGAGGTAACTTCACGGCCATGTTCTCTCACTCTTTTTTTAATTTTTATTCATTTATTTATTTATTTTTTATTTTTTTTAGGTACTGGGGATTGAACTCAGGGGCATTCTAGCTCCGAGCTACACTCCCAGCCCTATTTTTTATTCTTTATTTTGAAACTGGGTCTGCCTCACTAGGTAGCTGAGGCTGGCCGCGAACCCGGATCCTCTGGTCTCAGCCTCCCGAATGCTGGGATTACAAGTGTGCGCTACCACGCCCGGCGCTCTCTCTCTCTTTTTTTTTTTTAGATCAGGTTTTCTTTACCGACATTTGGGCTGACAACTCTTTGGTGGTGGGTTGTCATCTGTCCTAGGGGATGTTTAGCAGCATCCCTGGTCAGGACCCACTAGGTGCCAGGAGTACTTCCCGTTGTCACCTCTACTTGTGACAAAAATGTCTCTGGATGTTGCTAACCGTCCCTTGGGAACACAATCACCCCCTGCTGAGAACCAACCACTGACTTGAGTGAAATACAGCAGTAATTTATGAAGCTGAAGACTAAGCTAGACGAAGCTAGAGGTTTCTAGGATAGAGAGAAAGA